>JACXGM010007262.1:0-17692 GCA_016801145.1 Umbra pygmaea | reverse complement strand
ATTTAACAGTTTAAACATGTCTGTAAAATAAAATAGAATTTAATGTGACAATAACCCAATTTAAAGAATAATGATCCACATATATTTAGTACTAATCAGAATCTGTATATCCAAAAGTTGTAATATTTTATCACCCACAACCTGCATTCATAAGAACTGCAATAGTGAATCAACCACCACTGAACTATGACTAGCTAAACTACATTGATGGGAATACACTTCTCAGTAATGGTTGGAATAAACATAATGACTTTATTAGATTTGAAAAGTAAAGATTGTTATTATAATTTAATAATCAAACATAAAGTGTTCAATGCATAAATGCTTGAAGTACAAAATATATTAAAACACACTTTTCTGAAAAACAAAACGTGCAGCAAAGCATTCTGGGAAATCGTCTGTTACGTATATTTTACGGCATATTTCCATTATGAACACAGTGCAAGAGTATAATTAACAGTGTAGTAATGTATTTTTAACAGAAAAGAGATGATAAACTAAATTACTGTGTTTCACTGTTACAGAAACTGGGTTCAACCTTTTTTGAGTGTACAGTGTTTTATCGTGATGATTTGACAGTTTTTCACTGTGAAATCTACAGACATTTTTTACAGTGTGTCACAACCTTCTGTAAGCAGAGTGATCACACATACAATTACAGCACTTTCAGAACCTCTTATTGTGTCACAGTTCATTTCCTTTCCAGTGGACATTCCCACCTTGCAGGCATAAAAAACTGCATTTATGATAGCAGCCTTGTTGTCGGAGTAATTGATGGAACCCACATCCGAATTATTCAACGTGATCTCCGAAATAGGTGATACTACCACAGACACTTAACTTCAAACTCTGTGGCAGTTTCACGGAATGGCTGAAAATTCTGTGAAACTGCCACGGATCCTTAACTTCTAAATCTGTGACAGTTTCACAGAATACTTAAAATTGCTCAGTTTTTTCCTTCTTGGACAACCAACCAATCACAGTCTTCAAAAGATTGTGTCATACATAGCAACGGGGTCAGCCCTGCCTCCTCACTAAGATAAGAGTTTTTGTCTTTTCCTTGCTCAGATTTGCTCTTAGATGGGTCTGGAATCGATCTTAAGCTAAGACTCCTATGTAAAAGCTTTTAAGCTAAATTAGGAGTTTTCTAAGAGGATTCTTAGAATCTTTATGAATACGGGCCCAGGCATTTACATGTGCATATGGAAAAGTACTACTTCACCAAAAACCACAACATATTAATCGAGTTGTCTAGTTAACAGTGGTGGGACCAAGTCATTGTTTTCAAGTCACAGGTCACATTTGGCTGCAACAATAAGACCTGTAGTTCCTAATTATAAATGAGGAACAATTTCTATTTCAATCAAACTTTACATAGGTTAAAGAATATTATAAAGTGGAGCACACTGAGAAATTGTTAGAGCTTAAATGAATTCGAATACATTATCGAATATAAAAAAATCCTATTTTGATGTTATTGTTGTTAATATGCTTGTACGCTTTAACCTATGTAATAGCGTAGGTGTGTGGATGAGAGAGAGAGGGAGTCCAAGACAGATTTGGTTGGTTGTGTGTACTTTACTTGGCAATAGACATTCAGTTTGAATACAGGGTATCACCAATGCCAGTAGCACGCGTTCATATATATAGACAGCTGGTACTATACTACTCTACTTTCATCATGGTAGATCATAGCACAGCGATACAACTACTCTGCTTTCATCATGGCAGATCGTAGCTCAATGTGCTCTCAACAGTGGCACATAACACTGGCAGCTTCATATACATAACAATATACGCATTCACTACGACTAGCTTACGGCGACTCACTTTTACTCATATACGGGACACGCAGGTCCTGGAAGTCCAGACAGCAAATGGTACACACAGTGCTCCAACCAACAGTGCTAACATTACAGTACATAATACAATAATCCACAATCTCTCCCCCAGTCTGCCCCGCTTATATGCTATGCTCCAAACAGCCAAGATACACAGCTGCAGGCCATTTCTAATCAGAGCACAGCATACAGCAGGACCAGACCTTGAGAGAGATGTGACGTCTTAAAGGGTTAATGACCCACACCTAAGACAGCTAAGACACTGTGCAATACACTGAACACTAACCCAAAACAGAAAATACACACAAATATACACAAGTGCATACTCTACTCCATGTTAACGCCAGCCCCACTGGCTGGGCGTTACAGTACCCCCCCCCAAAGGGCCAAACTCCGGGCGGCCAGAACACAAAGAAGGGGGGGGCGGGAGGGGCCGAAACAAACCCTCACGGAGCTCGACACAGGCCCCCATCCCAACGGCACTCACCCAGGTGGTGGATCTGCCGGTGGTCTCCGCAGGCCAGCCAGCCACCCTAAGACAGCAGATTGGGGTGTCGCTGGCAGGCCGCAGAACCCCGGCAGTGGTGGCGCCCCTGGGGCTGAGGTACCAGGAACAGGCTGGGCAGGGGACCCAGGGACAGGCCGGGCAGGGGACCCAGGGACAGGCCGGCCAGGGGACCCAGGGACAGGCCGGGCAGGGGACCCAGGGACAGGCTGGGCAGTGGACCCAGGGACAGGCTGGGCAGTGGGTCCGGACGTCAGCGGCGGCTGTGCAGGAGGTCCGGACACGGGCGGAGCAGCAGGAGGCCCTGCGTCAGGCACTGTAGAGGGCACAGGAAGCTCTATTACAGACGTCCCCAGTGCTGCGGGGGGCCCGGAAAGCTCAGTAGCAGAGGGGGGCCTGGAGAACTCCTGCACCGTGTCCATCGCAACAGGATCATCCCCAAACTCTGGCGGCGGCGGTAAGAACAGGTCCTCCAGGCCCTCGTCCTGGCGGTCTGGCAGGTCGGGGGCTTCGGCCTGGAGGGCCGGCAGAGCAGGGGCTTCGGCCTGGAGGGCCGGTAGAGCAGGTTGTGGCGGTGTCCGACGTGGAGCCGGCTGTGGCGGGGCCCGTTGTGGAGCTGGCTGTGGCGGGGCCTGTCGTGGAGCCGGCTGTGGCAATGCCCGTCGTGGAGCCGGCTGTAGCGGGGCCCGTCGTGGAGCCGGCTGTGGCGGGGCCCGTCGTGGAGCCGGCTGTGGAGGTGCCCGTCGTGGAGCCAGCTGAGGTTGAGCCCGTCGTGGAGCCGGCTGAGGTGGAGCCCGTCATGGAGCCGGCTAAGCCGGGGCCTCGGTCTGGAGGGCTGGCTGAGCTGGGACCACATCCCGGTGAGAAGGTTGTACTGGAGCCTGGAGGTCTGCAACCAGGGCATGATGGAGAGTGGACAGCATCAGCTGGATGTCAGAAAAGGGGCCTGTGGCAGGTGGAATGTCTGTGTACACCCACCATGGCTCACTGGCGGGTGTACATGGAGCCACACAGGCCTCCATTTGGGCTAATGCTGCCTGCCCTGGCTGCCCGTCCACGGCAACACCGGCTTGCCTGCAAGGCTCATGGCTCCCCCCAATGAATACTTGGGGAGACCCCTGTCCTGCTTCCTATACTCCTCTTCCTCCCCCTCAACGGAAGGGAAAAGGCCCAGTTCCTCCATACACACCTCTTCGTCTGAGGAGCCCAGCTCTGAATCTGGATCCCGTATATCCATTGGAAACAGGCCGAAATATGCCGGACCCCGGGGGTATGGACAGGGCTCTGGTATGGTGGCACGTCCAGCCTGGAAGCAGCCCTCATTTTCCTCTTCCAGGTCTGAGTCGGAGTCTTACATGGAGACGAGGTGGTATTGCACCCCAGGCTGCTCCCTCTCCAAGTAGGACGAAAGGATAGTGCGAGCAGCCTGTGTGTCTTTGACGCGAAATCCTACGAGAGCCAAGGAAAATTTCTCTGCCTTTGATACCGTGCAGTCCTTGTGGTCGGTCATTTCTGTAGTGAACCCGGTCTCTCCGGTGGTGGATTATTCTGTAACGTCGTAGGTGGGTGGATGAGAGAGAGAGGGAGTCCAAGACAGATTCGGTTGGTTGTGTGTACTTTACTTGGCAATAGACATTCAGTTTGAATACAGGGTATCACCGAAGCCAGTAGCATGCGTTCATATATATAGACAGCTGGTACTATACTACTTTGCTTTCATCATGGTAGATCGTAGCACAGCGATACAACTACTCTGCTTTCATCATGGCAGATCGTAGCTCAATGTGCTCTCAACAGTGGCACATAACACCGGCAGCTTCATATACACAACAATATACGCATTCACTACGACTAGCTTACGGCAACTCACTTTTACTCATATACGGGACGCGCAGGTCCTGGAAGTCCAGACAGCAAATGGTACACACAGTGCTCCAACCAATAGTGCTAACATTACAGTACATAATACAATAATCCACAATCTCTCCCTTAGTCTGCCCCGCTTATATGCTATGCTCCAAACAGCCAATACACTGAACACTAACCCAAAACAGAAAATACACACAAATATACACTAGTCCATACTCTATTCCATGTTAACGCCAGCCCCACTGGCTGGGCGTTACAACCTATGTAAAGTATTGTTGAAATAGAAAATGTTCCTCATTTATAATTTCCCCCACATAGATTTTACCTTTGAAAATGTAGATTACATAATACAATCTAAAACTATAGACACACTGCACCTTTATTTTGAAGGCAAAATGAATATTAGAAGTCTCATTGTTGCAGCCAAATGTGACTTGTGACTTGAAAACAAAGACTTGGTCCCACCTCTGCTATTTATCTCTCATGTGCATAGACAAAGTAACATTTTGGAGTAGGTCAGATCACTCAAACAAATATCGTTATTAATTATTATTAAAACAAAAGATTTTTCTTTTAAATTAAATAGCTATTAGGACAAATTGAAAATGTGTATGCATTTAAATTCTGACATGACCTATAAATCATTTGCCATTATAATATTTTTTCTTACCGCTGACATCTGCATAGCTTTTCCGATTTCGCGTCTGAAAAGCATGATCAAAAGTGAATAACGCTAAGGAAATATGTCCGCTAAAAATGGAAATGACTGAGAAAACGGACATGACGTAGCTATCCATCCAGTGGTGTCTAGCCAGAGGTGAGGCTGCAGCTGGATGCCTCTCGTTACAGGCGCAGACATCTTGGTTGCGAATGTGACGATTTTAGACAAGAGGGAGGAGTGACGTAGGAGCCATAGACTTTTGGGCGTTATCTGGGTGGTGTCTGATTATGATCTGACTGTGACGCTAGCTGAGAGTTGGCAACGCTGCTTACATTCTACGTTACACACATTCACTGACAATCTGGGTGCAACTGCTGCTGAAAGCTAGCCTACATAATCCGGGGTAAGATTTATCTTCGCTGGTCGTCGCCGTCCAGCCAAACTGTTTGTGCTAATCCGTCTAGACAAATTGTGCTAATCCGTTTGCTAATTGTATGTCCTACTACCATATTTTAGTCAGCTACTTTTAAATCACTCCGGCAACAGTAGGCAGTATTAACTTTGAGAGGTGTAAAACTTTGCTGTTGTAACACCTGACGAACGCCACAATATTTATACATTTGTAAATTGATTTTCTAATAATCTGTTTGGAAAACATCTGGGATTACTAATAAAAATATTGAAGCATTGGTTAAATGATTTACATTTTAGTCATTTAGCAGACAGTCTTATCCAGAGTGATTTACAGTACATCAAGCACAGGGGCATTCTTCCTGGAGCAAGGTCGTCGCCGTCCAGCCAAACTGAGCAATCGTGGGAGAAGAGCCTTAGTGAGAGAGGTAATGAAGAACCCAAGGATCACTGTGTGAGTTCCAGAGATGCAGTAGGGAGATGGGAGAAAGTTCCAAATTCAACTATCACTGCAGCCCTCCACTAGTCAGGGCTTTATGGCAGAGTGGCCCGACGGAAGCCTCTCCTCAGTCAAAGACATATGAAAGCCTGCATAGAGTTTGCCAAAGAACACATGAAGGACTCCCAGACTATGAGAAATAAGATTCTCCTAAAGTATCTGTTTAATTGCGTACGCTCTTTATAGATTCTGTATTGGCGATGAAAGTTTTGGCATTAATTCTAAGTGGTATGTGTGGAGAAAACCAGGCACTGCTCATCACCTGCCCAATACAATCCCAACAGTGAAACATAGTGGTGGCAGCATCATGTTATGTGGCTGTTTTTTAGCTGCAGGGGACAGGTTGCAATTTATGGAAAGATGAATGCGGCCAAGTAAAGAGATATCCTGGAAGAATAGAGTGCTCAGGACCTCAGACTGGGCCAAAGGTTCACCTTCCAACAAGACAATGACCCTAAGCACACAGCTAAAATAACGAAGGAGTGGCTTTAGAACAACTCTGTGACCATTCTTGACTGGCCCAGCAAGACCCTGACCTAAACCCAATTTAGCATCTTTGCAGAGACCTGAAAATGGCTGTCCACCAACGTTCACCATCCAACCTGATGGAACTGGAGAGGATCTGCAAGGAAGAATGGCAGAGGATCCCCAAATCCAGGTGTGTTGCATTCCCAAGAAGACTCATGGCTGTACTAGCTCAAAAGGGTGCTTTTACTCAATACTGAACAAAGGTTTTGAATGCTAATGACCATGTGATATTTATTTATTTTTTAATAAATTAGCAAATATTTCAGTTTTTTTCTGTCAAGATGGGGTGCTGAGTGTACATGAGAAATAAAATGAACTTTTTTGATTCTATCAAATGGCTGCAATGACACAAAGGTGAAAGGTTTTAAGGGGTCTGAATACTAATAAATACCACATATAAATTGTCTGTAACGTTAGCTTGCCGCTTATGGTACAATATGCTCACGTTAATTTTCTGCAAATCGAAGTGCAAAAAAAATTGTCAATACTAATCATTATCTAACGCTAACTATTAGCAAAAGTATAACCAAGTTTCTTAGAACATTTGGTTAACTGTAATAACCACAATGGATTTGCTACTGTTTGTAACGTCCAGCCCTAGTGGGCTGGTTTTGGACTTCATTTTGTTTTAGTGTCTTTTGTGGTTTTGTCTCCCTTGTTGCTTTCAATGTTTACACGGTTTTGTTGGTTAGATTTATTCCTCATGTGTCCTCATTGTTATTGCCCTGTGTGTGTTGGCGTTCAGGTTCCTCCCCAATGTGTGGTATATGCCTCCCTCTTGTGCCCCTGTTGTGTATTGCATGTTCCCACCTCTCACTCCCATGTCTTGTCACATGTTTCATGTTAACCAATAGATCACGGTGTAGTTTATTCCCAAGTCCAGGTGTTTTACGTTGTCTTCGTTAGTATGTGTATTTAGGTTCAGTGTTTGGTCTTGTCTCTTGTCGTTCAATGTATCCTGTGACGTGTCCTGTTCCCGTGTTCCAGTGTTTCCTTTTATTTATATACGCTTCGCCCCTCGTGGCAGTATTTTGGTTTCAAGCTCAATAAAAGTGTTACATTATTGAACCCTACGTGCCTGTCTCTGATTATCTTGGAGGATACGTGACACTGTTCCCCCATTACTCCATGTGCTCAGTTGGCGCATTTAGCCATGACATGCTTTTAAGGGCTAACATAAACAGTAATAAGATCATTTAACTAAGTTACAGTTACACTAAAGAACAATTGACTGTTGTTGATTCATGTCTATTCTCCATAGATCGTATTCTCCCATATAATTAATGAATTACATTACATGCTAGTGTGCATATATATTTAACAATGAGTGGTTATGAAAAGTAAGTCAACCTCGTCACAGCAATGAAAGAGGACCTGAATCACCTCCACCTGCAGTATTCAGGCATGAAGTTCATCTTCTCTGGCATCACACAGAGATGCAGGTGGAGGGGTGTTCCCAATCCGGGGAATTTCAATGTGAAATAAAGCTACATTTGTTGTTTTTCTGAGCTATCGGAAAATACACAATATTGTAGTCGTACAAGAAGACTTTGGTCATTTGATAGAATTTGTAATTGATTAAGTGTCTTTCTATTATGGCTTTAATCAACATAAATATAATTTCTTAAAATGTTACCATACTTGATTGTTGACAAAGAAGGATCAGGAAAATGTAGTTTGTACTTGGGTCTTTATGTACATGTCAAATTTAATCACCATGAAAACACTTCACCTTAACCCTTAATGTTACTACGATCACCTATGTCAAAAACAATAAATTGAACCTCTAAATATCAAGAACTGCTAAAATGCTAAAAGTTGGTCTGTCCTTTCAGCAGAAGAAGCTGAATCAAAAATGATTTTATAGCAAAGTAGCATTATTATAATCCGAACACATTTGAGAACTTCGGATGTGGTGAATGCAATCGGTTTTCCATAACCAGACGAATGGCACTATACCCCAGGTCCTCCTTCTGCAGGCTCTGGTCAGTTTCAGTGTGGATACCTATAATTGCAGTAAAAGACAAACATGTAGTTAAAGCATGGTAGATCACAATGATATATATTAATATTTGAACTTGTACATGAATGTATGCTTCAGTTGTTTATAAATTCAAATTGTCAGGGGTATCGAACTTTTGCATACGATTGTAATACACTTGCAATTACATAAATTACTTTCAGTTGTGATGAAATAATGTTGGTGGAAATTAAAAGTTTGACACCATTATCAGAAACATTGTGTTGGGTGACTGAAAATTTCATAAAAATTATTATTCATAGCATTTTGATACTCCATGTTGTGTTTTGTATTTCAGATACTTACACCACTAAGTGATGTATAAAAAGTATAAATAATGCATTAAAATTAATGTAGCTGCTTGTCTGTGAAAAAAGGATCTTCCTCAAAGTGGGAACTGCACAGACGTGACTTTTGGGGCTCCATTTTCTGGTGTCTTTCCTCATGTTCACCAACCATTGCTTCCGCCTGGCATCAGAAGGTAATGTGGTTAATTTGTGCATTTACATCTCACATCCAGAAGCTGTGTATATTATCAATTTACCTCTAATAAGGCACCACATCTGCTGTATGCATCTGCAATGAAAATGATTAAAATGTATATTTAATAGATTAAGTTAGGATGTTACAATAATATATATTTTGACAATATCTAAATCACACGCTGTCCCAAAATGATACTAATCCCGTGCGAATAGGGTTTATGAATTTGTATTATACAGTACCGTTCTTTAGCTATATTCGGCTTTAAGCCAACATTACCATTACATGCATTAACACGAAATATGGTTAAAACATATCGCCAGCGAGACTGTAGGTTATATCTACTGTATACGACCGTAACGTTACATATATGGTCTGCATAACTTATTTAGTTAGCCCACTTCCTTGGTGAGCAAGGTGCAATCTGGCTAGCTAACTGATATTAATTGGGATCAGGGTGGGAAATTAACACCTGCCACCCGCCCATGGCGGGTAGATTTTCACATTGGCGGGTAACTTTTCCCTATCTACCAGCCACTCTGGCAGGTGAATTGTACAACATATAATACATTGTTTTTTTATTTGGCTACTTTAAAAATTACTTGTTTCGGTTTGGAGATAAATGCGTTTGACAAAAATGCGGAAGCTTACTCATTAACAAAGAAAGATGCACTTCTGTCGAGGTGCATATTTGATTGGTTTTCGCGGAGCGAGTCTGTGAGAACTCCAGCCTTTAGCTGCGGTACCATAAACATAGTGAGGTACAGAAGAAAAACAAATCAATTTAGTTCCCAGTATTAAGCCAGAGTAAACTAGATTAAGTCAATATAGAAAATGTCAAAGACAAAACGTGTATAATTACAGATTTGGGGAAGTTCATGTGATTATGATACGATTTTATGTTATTGAAAAAAGAAAATCACACACATACAGCATGGAACTCTAAACGCTCATTGGATGATTCAGCTGTCACTCAAATCACTCGTTTAGTCTGCGTTAATGATTGGATTCTGATTAACGCCGCTCTCGTTTTCCCAGAGACATTTACATGCGCAATGTCCAACTGTAACTTAGTTTATTAACAGCGGATTCTAATTCAAGTAATACCATAATATGGTTTCTTATTATATTTAATGTTGTAAGATGTTTCGTTTCATTATTGAAGAAGCACTTGCAACTTTGATGGGTGATGATTGGGGGTCAAATGGCTCAGTGGTTAGGGAGTCGGACTAGTAGTCAGAAGGTTGCTGGTTAGATTCCCTGCTGTGCCAAATGTTGTTGTCTTTGGGCAAGGCACTTCACCCTAAATTGCTCCAGGAAGAATGCCCCTGTGCTTAATCACTGGATAAGACTGTCTGCTAAATGACTAAAATGTAAATCATTTAACCAATGCTTCAATATTTTTATTAGTAATCCCAGATGTTTTCCAAACAGATTATTAGAAAATCAATTTACAAATGTGTAAATATTGTGGCGTTCGTCAGGTGTTACAACAGCAAAGTTTTACACCTCTCAAAGTTAATACTGCCTACGGTTGCCTGAGTGATTTAAAAGTAGCTGACTAAAATATGGTAGTAGGACATACAATTAGCAAACGGATTAGCACAATTTGTCAATCATCTAAATATTAATAATCTCAGACTTGTCTTAACTAAATGTCCCTTTAGTAATTGACCTATATTAATAACACATGTATTCATAGTGAATGTAATGTGTTGAAGCAATATAGAATATGCTAGTGTGTTTTCTTTTATTTATTTGAATTTGCGAAAAAGTGGCTGGTAAAAAATCGAAGTGGCTGGTAAAATTTTGGCATCCACCAGCAAAACGTAACGTTACTTACCTGAAAAACTGAACTGCTGAATCCTTTTTATGTCTTGTCGTACAACCGAACGCTGAAAAAAACATTATTAGGTGACCAAAGTGTCGCAGTCACTAGATGAAAGCGTGGTCAAATGCCAAATTGAAGTTCTTCTTCGTCTTTCCCAAACGGAAGTTCACTTGCCATGGATAAGCTTTGCTAAAGCTCTGTCATTGACAGGGTGCATACTGTCAATCACATCATAGCCACGCCCTAAACAGCCCTTTGCTTTATCGCCAATTTTAAAATCAACAAGACCATAATTAAAGAAATTAACATTACTATCTTTTAAAAAAAAGGCTTATATCTAGCGATATGTGAGAAGTGGCTCAATATCTCATAGACTTCTACAGAATCCAAGCTCTTGCAACCAGACATATCGCCCACAGCAGGAATTCAGATAGAATGCAGGTTTAACTATTTAGGGAGCACCATCCCGCCGGCAGGAGATTTTTGCCCCCCACCACCCCCAAAAACTGGTTCACAAGTCCAAACAATCAGAGTTCACAAGTCCTATTTCTAGGTTATATATACATGTTATATATCTACAGAAAGCTTAGACACTCAGGAATGTAGCAAATGTCACCATTCTACAGTAGCTATAACAAAAATAATAATACAGGTTAGCACACGTCACTTATGTTAAGCTTTTAGTACAAAATATTTTACTTACGGTCATAAAATCCTTCTTTTTAGTCATTAAAGGGTCCCAGTAATGACTTAAAGCAGTGTTTTTCAAAGTATGGGTCTCGACCCACCGGTGGGTCGCGGGAGATTAAAATTGGGTCTGCAAATATGTTTTCATAATTATTTTGTCATGGTTTTCTTTCATGATTAAAATGTTACAATTGACAGTACACCTCAACAGCCACATGGGGCAGTACACTGAACTGAGCAGTTGTGTAAGTCAAGCGGGTCCTACAGTATATGATTAACACGTTGTGAAAAACACAGATGTATCGCGGAATCCAATTAACATGCAATTCAAAAAAATAATAATCCTAGAATTCCAATTGATTCACATACAGTTATAATTACCACAGCACCGCATATTGCCTATTCTGAAAGTGATGTGAATTTGTTAGCGCAGTTTCCTCTGTATGCAGTGTGTCTCCCAGCATGCGCCTCTCTATTGCAAAGCACCACTTTTATGGCGCTGCCCTTCTACATTCCGTAAAAAGAGACAACACTTTTTCATGGGAGTTCGTGCGTAACATTAGGCTACTTCAGTGAAAAATGTAACAGGAACTTTCACGGATGGAGTGAAATGTGCAAAGAAATATGAAATTGTACATGCAGTTTGCGTTTGTCTACTGAACATAGCCAGCATGTGTTCCCAACTTCCCATCTCACGCACTTAGTCATAAAAGTATCTAGTCCATAAATTGTCCAAAAACACAACGTTTGTTTTTCTCCGTTTCACTCACTAATCCAAATGCTTATGAAAATTATTAGGCTACTATTTAAAATGGAAACAATGACGAATATCAATAATTTGTCTCTGTATTTAAATCGCTTGTAGTAATTACCGTAGTCTCGCTCATTGAATTAGCCAAAAATAAAACAGATTTTATAGGGCACTATTAAGGCTAACCTACATCAGACAAAATAACATGTATGTTGAAAACGTGTTCACCCAATGCGCTGGTCGTTAGAAGTAACAAAAATAATTGCCATTTATTACAGTTTTCCAAACTTTTATTTGACTTTAGTTTCACATAGGTAGTTAAAACAGCATCATGGATATGTTTTTATCTGAATGTGAATAAATTAATACAAGTAATCTAATATTTGTGGGAAAACCACCTCATCTTGGTTATTTTGGTGATTATAACATGTTTTTATAAAAAACAGGTCTGTGATGATAATACTGTCAATATTGAGAAAATTATTGTTGTATTATGGTGACAATTAGAACTAATGTATTATGTTAATACCCCTACATACCTTACAAATACAAAATGATAGGAAAACTGTATATTTGCAAAAACCTATATTTATGATATTTGGGTCACAATGGTTTGTCATTTTGAAAACGTGGGTCGCCGGAAAAGAAGTTTGAAAAACACTGACTTAAAGCATAGTTTTCCCAGGTAAAATCAATCTTGAATGTAAAAATAGTATTTTCTTACCGGACTGTTAAATGTTCATAAATAAATAAAAAAACCTAGTGTATTTGGCCTGCACTTCTGAAAAAAAGACGGATGTGAAAAGTGTTTAAAAGCTTAGCAATTTCGGCATATACGTCATCCTTTGAAACAGAGATCTTAAAAATGTGCAAGATTAACAATTTTAACTGAAGACTGACAGACATAATTCAGGAAAGAAATGTGTTGTTCGTCTCAGGACCCGGATGTAAACGTCATCGCGGTGCATTTTTTCTAAAAATATAGTTTCACAAACAAAGCTATAGCTCATTGGCTTTTCACTCGATCACTGTTAGACTTATGTGGCCAGCCCCTTACCAACATGATTTGAATTGGATCCAGTATCCTATCTTAATATATAGCTTTGTAGGGTTCTTTCAAAGAGGATGTAGAAAAATACAAACAGAAAATAATTATGCATTTTCTTTATTTCATCTTGTGCCATATTCACTGTGTATATTTGTTTGAAATGAATTATACATATCCAAAAATCTTTTCTTTAAAAAAACTATCAATCATATGTTTGTCCTTGCCTCAGGTCCAGTGTAACAAGAGTTTAACTTTGGGTATGTTTTTTTAGGGAGAATTTGACAATTAGGGGGCGATCCCTAACAGGTTAATTTGCGTCAATTTGCCAAACCGGATGATCACCCTGTGTGTAAAACACTGAGTTGCCATTGTGTATGAAAGGCGCTATACAGATAATCAAACACTTGCCTGGCCTGTAGCTATGTTTGCCTTATATTAGACTAGTCCGTGTAGCCTGCCCACTCACCCACTTAGCACTCAATTTGTTTTCAGAATGAAAATGAGAGAATTCCAAGAGGAGGATACCCTTACTGTGGCTCAACTAGAGGCAGGAATCAGGTGCAAATGTAGCTGGTCCTGGTTGAAGCTAGACTCTAAGATTAATGTTAAGGGAAAGGAATATGTGTTCCCGCTGTCACAGTTTTTCAGGACAATTGAGAAACCCGGGCATGCTCGATGCAGCATCTGCTGCAAAAAAACAAATGACTCTACCAAGGGCTCCCATGCCCTTTTGTCACATTGTAAGATCGACAAACATTCTCAAAGTTATGAATATTATGACCACACATAGTGTGTTGTCGACAGGGGTGCTGCTAAGGATTTTGGGCCCCATGAAAAGCATCTTGACAGGGCCCCCAACACAGCTGAGACAGGGCTTCTCTGGGCCCCCTCTTAGTCATGGGCCCCAAGAATAGTCATTGTTTACCCCCCCTTTACAGCACCCCTGGTTGTCGATGTCAGCATCTCAGTCCCATCACAGCAGGGCCCGCCAACTCAGGTCCTGCCACAGCTTTAGCAGTCAATACAGGTCCCTGAGCAGATGAGGAAAAGAGTGAAGGTGGCAGTACAACTGTTTGAAAGGGTAGCATATGCAGAGGTGAGTCAGAGTGTTAGTTTGATAGTATGTGCTAGTTGTTATCTATAAAGATATTGATAGGACTATTAGGAATATTTCTAATAACATTCTAAATATTGTTTATTACCATGTGAAAACATTGTATAACCAAATGGGTTTTCTTTTACTCTCACACAAGACAGTATTCTTCTCTTATCTAGAGAAGACACACACATATTCCAGCTGCTTGCTCACACACACACACACACACACGCTCACATAAGTAGCATTTCTTTACTGTTGCTGGGAAGATTAGCACAGTTCTCAAGGTTTGACAAGGTCCTCTACAAGAGCATCCACACTGCAGGGACAAAGGACAAGGCTTGCAGACAACAGGCCCTGTTGAAGAAGAAAGAGTGGCGGGAAAAGTTTAGTTGCCAGCCAACCACCAGTGCCGAGCAAAGCAGGAAGACTGCAGTGGAAGAGGAGAGGCTAGCCAAAGCGAGGCATATTGCTGCCCAAAAAAGGAAGAAAGCACTGGAAGTACTGGTGAACTCAAAGAAGGCAAAAAAGTAATGTGATTGGTGGGGTGGACCGGAGTGGGTGATTTGGAGAGTATCGGGGTGGGTGGTTGGAAGGAGGATAATGTATCTATTTTGTGTAATGACAAATAAATTAGGGTGGTTAGGTCTTTGTCACCTTTTTCATCCCTGATGAGTTTGCACCCCTGGTAATAGGAACTACAAGTTTAATGTATCATATAGGTCCCATACATATTGTCTCTAAATAATATTTGACATGGTAAGTATTACGATATGTCAGAAGGAAAGGCTTGACAACAAGCACCTTGCACATTAACTGCAGGCCAGGGTGATTCCTGATTTAATGTGGATCTTTGAACCTCTGCTACACAAAGCCTACAGGTTGGCTTATGATCCCATATATTGTCTGCTGACAAGGAGTTTTGGTGAAGTTTATGATCAAATACACAGGTAGACTGTGGAAAATTTTTGTATGTTTTGTTTAGAAAATTATTTGTTTAGAAAATGATTAGCATTTTGTCATTAGAGGATAACAGGCCAAGATTAGCTAGAGGCAGTGGGGAAACATTTTCGCGGACATGGTATTGTTGAAAACCATAATTCAGCAGTACATACATATGCACCAGCGGCAGCATCTTAGAGCACAGGAACATCATATGCCATCCTTTTTGATTTCTTCTTATGTTCCTCAGTATTACGAAATAATTTAAACCAACTGAAAGTAAAAAGATGTGTTGGGGTAATGCAGATAAGTGTGGGTTAACCAGATGTTCTGTGTCTTATGACAATTTTAGACAGGGAACTTGCAACTGTAACAGATAATTTTTCAGAAATTAACATAGCCAATCTGACAGTAATAATAATGGAATGAGATGTTACCTGTGTGTTAACAGATTTCTGAAAACTATCATATATAAAGACTCAGCATTGCCAGAAGTTTTCCATTGATTTATTTTACACAGGTCACATCAGATAACAAACATCTGGATTAAGTTCATTTGTACTATTCATTAAATAGTTGAATGAAACCAATAAGACAGTGTAGAGGTGTTTGTGTGTTTTACCCAAGGCAAATACACAAGAGAGAAATGCTGTGGCATTCTCTAAGTAATTAAATGAAACTACTTAAAACTAAAATTGAAACTAAACTATAGAAATATAGAAATGGAAACATAGAAGAAATGGAAATAAAACTAATTTTAAAAAGCACAAAGCTATAATAACCCTGGTGTAAACACTAGAGGGAGTTGCAAAACCATTAAGGAGGCTGAAAAATGAAGCCAACACGGAAGTAGCAAAAAATGCAATTCATCAAATGGCCTCTTGAGGCTGGCTGCAGAAAGGAGCAATAGACCTCTATGGCCAAATGCCCAACTTTACGGCAGAAATAAACATGTTTATAGCCTGGTTCAAAAAATGGTGTTGGTGTATATTGCTTATTTCCCTCTGTCTGACAACTCTGTGGGGGGGGGGTGAATATTTTTATAACTCATCCGTTTAAATTATACAAGTTTTATAATTAGGGGGCGTGGCTTAATGAGTGACAGATGTGGTTTTGGCGCTGTAAATTAGGACTGCTAGCAGCTTGTCCTGTGTGCTATCGCTTCAGCTAATTTCAGTCACTGAACTTGACTTACTGTACCTGCTGCTTATCTGTGGAGTTTGTGCTTTTACAATATTATTATTGTAAATAATCTAATAATATGTCTTGCAGTGGGGTTAATTAAGAGACCATCCAATAAATTTGTGCTCTAGGATTTTCGGTAAGTGAAACTGTAACATGTTAGCAGGTGCCTGTGTCTGTGTTAACTAGCAAATTGCTATAATTTTGCTGCTCTTAGGTTATTTAAAACCGATCAGGTAAAAAAGGATGTTACTGCAGCAGTTTGCTGAAAATGTCTGCTGGAGGCAACAGCTGTTTAAATTCTTGTTCACAGTACACTTCTGTTCCAATGCATGATCGTGTGCTGGAAAAGTTTAGTTGTGGGAGTAGGCTACTGACTACTGTACCTCTGGCCGCAATCGTTTTAATGCAGTTATGCATTTGATCTATTGAAAAAAGAATAGTTAATCTAAAGTATATTATCTTCATGCTTCACTGTTAACCATTATGAGATTGACTGCCTCTTTAAGATGCCTAATTTAGACAGACAAGGCTGTTGAGGACTGATTAGTGGAAATGTTGTCTTTTACATGCGTTTAACCCAGACTAAGGACCGCTGAGGGGAAGGGAGCTCTACAGAAGAGAGAGCGCGACAGATGGCTGTTGTTTTCTAAGTATACACGCTCAGAAACACATTTGCACGATAAAGGCATTTGTTCAAAACAAAACTCGAATATACCGACACCTCCATATTGTCCATCCATAAAATTGTATATTCATAAAATTCATAAAATTATTGTATGTATATTCATAAAATTATTGACAGACTAGTTATGTTATGTTTATTTATTGGAACATTAAACATGAATTAATTGTTTCATCACGAACATAAATATAACCTGAGGATTCCATCGTATGCCAAAGATTTTCTCGCAAAATTACACAACATTTTGTTGATTGGCAACCGCTGACTAGTAACCGCTAGCAATGTTAAGTAGCATACTGGTAGTATTTAGCTTAGCTTCTTAGCTTTTACTAACTTGCTAATGTCAAACTTCGGGGGGCATGGCATCAGCAACCAGGGACCTCAGCTCAACCCATGCTCCACCTCTTTGACCATTTTTGGTTATCCGAGAGTGGCGTTGAGTGACGCGCTACCAAAATGGCGATGACTGTCTCCGCTCACAATGAGCTTCAAAAACGCTTTTCAGAAACCAATGGGTGACGTCACTGTCACGCTGTTCATATTTTTTTAAAGTCTATGGGCAGAACAGAGGTGCTGATTAGAGGTTGTAAACAACCTACTAGGGTAGGGACAGACATGTTGGGGTTGATGACAGAACGGGGGGGGGGGGGGGG
>JACXGM010007261.1:10859-23843 GCA_016801145.1 Umbra pygmaea | reverse complement strand
TAATGTCTCAGTACAACCCAGTCTCAAGAGGCCTAACTTGGATTCTTCCGAGGTATCAAATTTTAGACCTATTTCTAATCTCCCATTCATAACAAATGTTTTTAGATGAAGTAGTCTTATGCCAGCTTCAAAGTTTCTTGGCCTACTACAACATTTATTTTTTAAACTTTACTCCACTGACACAGATCTCTTAAAAGTGCTCAATTACCTCATTTCGAGCAAAGCTGGCTCTGGTTCTAAACTGTTGCTGGTTCACAGTTGGTTCAACTTGCGAACCTTCTCAGAATCTGCTTGTTTTTCCATATACTAGAGAGCCCAGAAATGTTACATCACTGTGTACGTCACCATACATCTTAGCTTTCCCAGAAACGCTAGCACCAACTTAGCAACTACAATGACAGACTACATCGTCTATCTGCAAATGTTTCTCCCATGCTATCGGTCTAATTTTAGACTACAATGCAAAAATATCACCATGCATTCATAACCCTGTGATTCATTGAGAGTGATGCCAAAACTTTGGAAAGTATGTCTTTGTGACATGTCTTGTATAATAGCAATCCCCAAGTGCTCCTGCTCTTAAAGGAAATGTGAGATGACGCTCTGATTGGTTTATTGCATGTTACGCCCAAACCACACCTATGACTAATGTAGCTACTTCAAACCTACCCATTTTAGATTTGCTTCAGGCGCAAGTGGCATTTATTTCACCGACAGCGCCTGGGATCCGCCCACAATGTATCTTGCGTTTCACGTTAGATACTTGCATTTCAGATCGTTAATTTTATCCCATCATTCCAAAATGTTTAACATATTTTGCAATCCCCTGTAATATATGATTAGATGTGTTTCCATGACCCTATCTCAATATATGGCATTTTAGTTGTCTTTCAAAGAGGATGTAGCAAAATAAAAAATGAAATACATTTTACATATCCAAAAAAATCTAAGTCTTTCCTTTGCCCTATTTGTCTCTAGAGCCAATCATATGGTCTAAAATCAGGTCAGGGGCTTTACTTTGGGGTTTGTTCTTCATTTGATCTATTATATGTACTACACAATTGTACACAGATTGTTTCAACCTGAAACATCACAACTTTATAATGAGAAGGACACTAATTGATAAATATCAACACCAATTTGTCTTATGGTCCTACCTGTAAGAAACTTTGTTTTGGCAGTTAAGGATCATTATCCCGCCCGTGGGATAATTTCCCCCAAAAAACGGGACTAGGATCACAGTACACAAGTCCAATTTTTAGGTATCATATACATCAGCCGCGGTCGGTGTATCTTAATTGGGGAGGACGGGCTCGTATTACGCTCAGAACCGGAGTGAATGGAATGGTGCGCAATGAACAAAACCAATTGTTTTTTTGTTTTGCACACATTCCATTCACTCCGGTTCTGAGCGTAATACGAGCCCGTCCTCCCCAATTAATATACACCGACCGCGGCTGATATACATGTCCCATTGTATATTTTTTTAGATTATATATATGTCTCATATGCACTAAAGCTTAAAATCTTAGGATTCTAGTCAATATCTCGGCTTTACATTAGTTACAAAATTGAAAATGTTATGAGTGATCATTTGAGCTATGTGTCTTGTAAACAAAGCCGTTCATTATTTTACCTCATGGAAAATACAAAGTTGATTATAAACACGGTTTACATCTCCATTTTTTAGATTATATACTTATGTCTCATATGCTCTTAATGCTTAAAATCATAGGTACTGTTCAATATTCACTATAATCCTATGTTATCGGTTAGGGGTAGGGATGCAGAGCTCTAGCCTTCTCTATGTTCTATTACAGACACCGGTGTGCCATTATGCAGCTGGTTCTAATCACCTCAAGAGGGTATATAAGCCAAGTGGTTAGTGACATTCAGTTGTCGGTTAATTCTGTTTGCTCTGTGCTGGACTTTGTTTTAGTTGACAAATATCAGTTTTAAAGTAGATACATAATTGAAAACTTTATGAGTGATTTGAGCTATGTGTCTTGTAAACAAAGCCGTTCGTTATTTCACCTCATGGAAAATACACAGTTGATTATAAACACGGTTTACAAAGCAATTCTGCTAGTAGCTACTTAGCAATATAGCCAATCACATTGAAAAAAAAACCTATATAGTACTTACAGTCAAAAATCTTTCATCTTCGTCATTAAAGAGTCCCAGTAATGACATAGAGCATAGTTTTCAGGTGAAATCCATTTGTTAAGTAAAAAAATGACAATTTCAGGACCACAATGTTTAAAAATGGACCAGGAACCACCAGACTGACTTTTTTATGTGAATTGCGGCCCACAAATAAGATCAACAGACATGTGAAACGTGTCTTAGCAATGTCTGCAATGTCAAAAATTGTCTTCCTCATGAAACAGAGATGTTATAAATGACCAAGATTGTGCAAATGAACCTTTGTATGCCAGAGACATTTTAATATAGAGATAGGTAGTCTGTCTCATGACCCAGATGAAAACGAATTTTTTATTACTGTTAACTATAGCACATCAAACATTGCTCTTTGTACATGTTTTGCGATGAATGCATTTTAAAAGATCCCTACATGTAGTCAACAAAAACAACTTTTTCACCTAAAGTCTGTTGTTAATGTTTAACCTAACAAATTACAACTATGGTTACATTTGTTTAACATGGAAGTATGTGTTAGATTTTATATCAACACAACCCGTATTTACCAGCATTAAGATAACTTTGCCTTGAGTAAATACCAATTCAAACAACCATTTAAAAATCTATAGTGCCAATGAGCTATAAGGCAATGTGAAATAACCACCTTATGAAAACATGTATCTTACTGAGTTAAAAGCTAGTTATGAAACCTTACATTTGCAACATAAACTATCCAGCTAAAGAAAACAGATCATATAAATGCTCTTGCAGAGCAAAAATTTCATTTGAAACCATACATTTGTTAATTTGTTGTCATATAATGATAAAGAACATTATACACACTTATTGTCATGGTTTTGGTGTTGTGTGGAGTAAAAGGAGAGAAACCGAGAGGCAGGTAGATGGTGGATGTCAATGGTGGTTGATTTATTCACAATAATCCGGGAACAGTGCGTGCAGGTTGCAGGGTACAGCCTAGTCAAATGCTTAATGAGTACACTGAGATATTGCCTACGTGCTCTCACCAGTGGAACGGACACTGAATAACTAACACTCAAACAATATTCCTGTTATGCACAGGGAAGTGAAATATTTAACTAAATATACAGTGCCTTGCGAAAGTATTCAGCCCCCTTGAACTGTTCGACCTTTTGCCACATTTCAGGCGTCAAACATAAAGATATGAAACTGTAATTTTTTGTGAAGAATCAACAACAAGTGGGACACAATCATGAAGTGGAACAAAATTTATTGGATATTTCAAACTTTTTTAACAAATAAAACACTGACAAATAGGGCGAGCAAAATTATTCAGCCCCTTTACTTTCAGTGCAGAAAACTCTCTCCAGAAGTTCAGTAAGGATCTCTGAATGATTCAATGTTGACCTAAATGACTAATGATGATAAATAGAATTCACCTGTGTGTAATCAAGTCTCCGTATAAATGCACCTGCTCTGTGATAGTCTCAGAGGTCCGTTGAAAGCAAGGAGAGTTTCATGAAGAACAAGGAACACACCAGGCAGGTCCGAGATACTGTTGTGGAGATGTTTAAAGCCGGATTTGGATACAGAAAGATTTCCCAAGCTTTAAACATCCCAAGGAGCACTGTGTAAGCGATAATATTGAAATGGAAGGAGTATCAGACCACTGCAAATCTACCAAGACCCGGCCGTCCCTCTAAACTTTCAGCTCATACAAGGAGAAGACTGATCAGAGATGCAGCCAAGAGGCCCATGATCACTCTGGATGAACTGCAAAGATCTACAGCTGAGGTGGGCGAGTCTGTCCATAGGACAACAATTAGTCGTATACTGCACAAATCTGGCCTTCATGGAAGAGTGGCAAGAAGAAAGCCATTTCTGAAAGATATCTATAAAAACTGTCATTTAAAGTTTGCCACAAGCCACCTGGGAGACACACCAAACATGTGGAAGAAGGTGTTCTGGTCAGATGTCCAGTCCAAAATCGAACTTTTTGGCAACAATGCAAAACGTTATGTTTGGCGTAAAAGTAACACAGCTCATCACCCTGAACACACCATCCCCACTGTCAAACATGGCGGTGGCAGCATCATGGTTTAGGCCTGCTTTTCTTTAGCAGGGACAGGGACAGGGAAGATGGCTAAAATTGATGGGAAGATGGATGGAGCCAAATACAGGACCATTCTGGAAGAAGAACCTGATGGAGTCTGCAAAAGACCTGAGACTGGGATGGAGATTTGTCTTCCAACAAGACAATGATCCCAAACATAAAGCAAAATCTACAATGGAATGGTTCACAAATAAACATATCCAGGTGTTAGAATGGCCAAGTCCAGACCTGAATCCAATCAAGAATCTGTGGTAAGAACTGAAAACTGCTGTTCACAAACGCTCTCCATCCAACCTCACTGAGCTCGAGCTGTTTTGCAAGGAGAAATGGGCAAAAATTTAAATCTCTCAATGTGCAAAACTGATAGAGACATACCCCAAGCGACTCACAGCTGTAATCGCAGCAAAAGGTGGCGCTACAAAGTATTAACTTTGGGCTGAATAATTTTGCACGCCCAATTTTTCAGTTTTTTTTGTTAAAAAGGTTTTAAATATCAAATACATTTCATTCCACATCATGATTGTGTCCCACTTGTTGTTGATTCTTCACAAAAAATTATAGTTTCATATCTTTATGTTTGAGGCCTGAAATGTGGCAAAAGGTCGCAGAGTTCAAGGGGGCTGAATACGGACGGACGGGTCTTGGTAGATTTGCAGTGGTCTGATACTCCTTCCATTTGAATATTATTGCTTGCACAGTGCTCCTTGGGATTTTTAATGCTTGGAAAATCTTTCTGTATCCACATTCGGCTTTAAACTTCTCCACAACAGTATCTCGGACCTGCCTGGAGTGTTCCTTGTTCTTCATGATGCTCTCTGTGCTTTTAACGGACCTCTGAGACTATCACAGAGCAGGTGCATTTATACGGAGACTTGATTACACACAGGTGGATTCTATTTATCATCATTAGTCATTTAGGTCAACATTGGATCATTCAGAGATCCTCAATGTGTGACATCCTCCACTCCATCATCTGTTTCCACATCACACCTGAACACATCCTCCTCCACCAGTCACTGTCAAGTTCCACACAGCCACGAACGCACCCCCATAGCCCGGTCCCAATCACCTGAATATTGAACACCTGCTTCCCCCTTGGTCTGTATAAAAGCCACCACTTCACATTCCCTCTGTGCGAGGTATTGTACGTTTTCACCCTTCTACTGAGCGTTATATTCCTGATTGTTGTTTCCTGGTCTAACCTTGTCTTCTGTCCATAAGTTTTTGAGTTTTTGATTTGCCCTCTTGTACTTTCACCTGATCTCCTGTCTTGCCAGTTGCCGAACCTGTTTTGTCTGAGAAGCCTTCCTTGTGTACCGAACCCTGCCTGTTTTGAGAACCGTGTTCCAGCCATTTCCCTGCCTGTCTGAGTATCCGAGTCCCTGCCAAGCTCCAGCCAGTCTGACTACCTGTATTCCTGTTTTTGACCTCTGCCTACCTGACTACTAATATTAGCCTTGCCCCTGACTGCTTTGTCTGAACTCCTGTACCTATTCAATTACATTGGATTGTACATTCTGCCTGAGCCCCATCATTACACAATCAACTTCTGGAGAGTTTGCTGCACTGAAAGTAAAGGGGCTGAAAAATTTTGCTCGCCCAATTCGTCAGTTTTTTGTTTGTTAAAAACGTTTGAAATATCCAATAAATTTTGTTCCACTTCATGATTGTGTCCCTCTTGTTGTTGCTTCTAAAAATAAAAAAAAATTACAGTTTCATATCTTTATGTTTGAAGCCTGAAATGTGGCAAAAGGTCAAAATGTTCAAGGGGGCCGAATACTTTCGCAAGGCACTGTATATATATATTATTTAAACAAGCGCTTTGGCAGTCCTGTAGTCGAAGCGATGGCAGATCTGGAGGACCTTAATTCGCGCTCTCTACATTGGGACCTTTCAGCGGGAGATCAGGGACAGGTCTGGTATATATCACAGCCAACAATAGTCGAAGTATGCCAGCAGTTTTAGCAGCTATGAAGTCCCTTTCTTCCTGGTATATTCAAACTATGATTAAAATACAATTTTATGAGATTGCTGGGTTTCCAATTGGGCCGAATTGGGTGATTGTACTGCGTCTTTAGCCACCATCCATGATTGTTTATGCATTTATCAATCAGAAAAACTTTAATTCAATCAATGTTCAGATCTTATGTGATGCCAGGATGTTTGTTCTAAATTTTTCTAAACTGCAGCATTCGAACAAGGCAACAGGGCGCACTGCATGGCTGGAGTCATCTCCTCAGTGAGTTACGCCCTCGTACAATTATTATAATAGTTCTACGTAGTTCTTTTGTGAAACGGTTGGATGTGATTCCTCTTGGTGAAAAAGGTTATGCCCTGACTGAGTACCTTATAACACCGCTTGCAAATCCGAAACAAGCAGGAATGCAGGTTCAATAGTGCGCACACACGCACATGAACCACAGAGTGATGTATAGCTTTGCTCTAGAGCAGGTGGCTCTGTCTTGGGTAAGCGGAGTGGGGTGGGGGACTGCTATACGCATCAGAGCAGGCTTGTAACATAATTATGGCATATTCCGCTGGAGAACAGTGCCATTCAATGAAGATCAGAGGCCAAATCAGCCAGCTCTACGAAGGAAACAGGATCTTATTCTGAGCTTCTAATATAGTAAGTGCTTTATTGGGTAAGAAAGCTACTTAAAAAATACAAAGTGGAATGTTTAGTGAAAATAATTCATTTATTTGAAAAATACTTCAGGTTCTCGTTAAGCGCTTTCAATGACTATAGCAGTAACCTCAATCAACACCGCATTTTACTTGAACAATCGACGCCTGATTTTAAGCTTCGAAATAAAACCAAGCGGTTGGCCTGCACCTGAGACCTGAGCGTCTTTATTTTATCTCAGAGAAAATCCTTTTCTTTGCCGGATTTCGCTTATCCATGTTGTAAATTCTAAGGGCAAGGCCTCTAATCAATGCATATTTGTGGGCGTGTTATTTAAATTACGATGGTTTTCAACCGTCTGATTTATCAACAGCCGCTCATTCATACGCTGGAATTGGAGTGATATGAATGTTTTGTAAATCACACGTGAGTCTCATCATAAGATGATTTCTGCGCTCAGATCTACACTGGTTTCTATGCACGTTTGATAAATGAGGGCCCTTATGTCTATGCGGATGATTTGGTTGTTTTCCTGGTTCCTTCAGCGGCTTGCTGTTCGTTCAGATTACGAGGATGAAAACGACATCCAATACAATTTAAAAAATAATGTGGTGTTGATAATGTCCTATGGCGTTTAAAAACTAGACTGGAGTCATAGAAATTGAATAGCTACTTAACACAGAAACACAAAAGACGAAGGCTCCAGCATAATATGTAGCAAATACGCAACAGACAAACGAAGCAACCGACCAATTGGACCAATCAACGTAGACCTAGGAAAAGGGAAAAGGGAAAGACCCTGCTCTGGAGTAGGAGCTAAAAAGGTTATAGGAACGGCTGTGCGAGGAACTAAATAATCCCGCAATTTCATCTATCGGAACAGAAGAAAAAAAGGGTTATAGGAACGTTATGTTCTAGGAACTGCAAAAATCCGCAATCGGAAAGCGGCTTATGATTAATCCATAGCTAGAACTTCATTACACAACTCTCACACACATAGGCATAAAAAAGATGTTATAATCTTCTAGACCCTTGGAAAGAACCATGGCAGAAAAACACAGACACATGGTGATGCCCAGGAATCACATATTGATCCAAACTGAACAGAATTTGGGTGTGGGTTAGCATGCTGGCCCTATTGATAATGTTCTCAAAACGTGTCAAACCAAAAATCTGAACCCCTGTGCTTGAGACAACAGCTCTCAGAAACACATAGATGCACCTTAGGTTGCAGGAAAAATGCATGACCCTTGACAGATACATAGGGCCCTATCTTACACCCGGCGCAATACAGCGCAAAGACTGAACCCAAGTGTCTTCGCTAGTTTAACCCGGGATGTCCACTGAACCCGTCGAATGCGTTCGTTGCGCCGGAAGTGATTCATTGTCAATGGACCAATCCGCAAGGATGCGCTTACCTTGGGGGGTTGCGATGCGGTGCGCTCTGTTTGTCGCATACGTTCAAATTATTTAACTTGTGCATTGCCACCCTATGCCGTTGTACAACCGGAAGTTGAAGTTCCCAATGGAACAAGTATCACAACACGAGAGTAACAGTCTTGCCTTGCTAAAGCAATTGTGCTTCAAGTCCGGATGCATATATCTGGTAAAAAGTAACGTGCACTAAAATCTGACGTGTTCAGTGGACATCCGGCCTAAGACTGACGCAGTTGTCATTTTCCTGTCAGGCGCCTGCGTTGTTTAAATAGCAAATGCACCTGCGCCCATATTTGCGTCCATGGGAGTGCTGGTCTAACAGGGAGGTATGTTTCTATCGGTGATTTCCAACACCACTGGTACAAAGCAGAAATGGAGAGCATATTGGGTCTATTGATGATGCTCTCACAAGTGCTTTTATAATCTACTAGACACCTATACAAACATTAAACATGAAAATGTTTACATAACCTAATGGTCAAGAACACCTATGACCAAAGCCCCTGATGGTCACCCACTTAGGAAAAGATATAGGGTGGAGCATCTTTAGATGCTTGGCTTGATAAAACATTTGAAAACCTTGACACTATGTCCTTGGTTGACTCAGCAAATATTTGGATGACATGGTAGGGGGCTCAGTGGGTCATTGCAGAGTGGTAGTGAATTTATAAAGATTCAACCAATAGCTGAGCAGAGAAGCTCTCATCATACTCTTGACAGCCCGGTTTAGGGGCATGACATACAACGGACCAATAGCAAGCCTGAAGCACTCCTCTGCATTAGGGTGCATTAAAGCTGCATTAGGGTGGACTGTCACAATGAGGAGATAGGAGACAGGCGCAGGTGCAATATCACGAAGAGCGTTTTAATAATTCCCGTAACAAAAGAGATAATACGAACAAAGGTAGACTGCTCACAGGCAAGACCATACGTGTACAAGAATCGACAATGTGACAAACAAAACACCAGACTTTTATCTAGGCCCAGGCAGCTGGTATTCATGCAGAACTGATGGCACCTGAGTGCGTAAAGAAGCATAGAGATAAGTAGAGCTCTACAGGTCTGGAATGCCGGGGAGGAGAAAGGGGGCGGAGAAAGGGGTGGGAAAGGGCTTAATTGACACAGCCAATAGGAAGGCATAATGTGGTCATAATGTTTTGGCTGTTTGATGAGTGAGTAGTTCTATATCTTTCTCTCGTAAAGTCTTCCAACATTATTGTGAAAGACTGGTTGAGGCTATAAAAGCCCATTATTATTATTATACAATTATTATTATTCCACCAAATATTGATTTGTGAACTCTACATAAGTAACACATTAGTATTTTGTTGTTTAAAAATGAATATTAACTTATTTTCTTAGCATTATTCCACTTTCTTGATATTTTGACCAGTTGTCATTTTCTAAATGATTTATGATGACAATATTTCTTCTTGAAATTTGATAAATGTTCAGAAGTATATAGAATAAAACAAAAATGTTCATTTTACCCAAATGCATAGCTATCAACAGAATACCAGATATGGTTTTGCAGTGGTCTCTAAATTGTTTCCAGAGCTTTGTGTCTAATTAATTTAATACTTTTTTCAGTTATTAAATTATACAACAAGAAACTCTTTTTCTTTGAAGCATAATGACCATTGTTATTGTCTCTGTACTTCTAACAAATGACACTTCACAGCGTCCTCTGAATTAGACTCAAATGTTCCTCTGGTCCAATGTCCAACATCTAACCCCCAAACCTCTATTGAAATCCTTTTACATTTAATTTGCATAATTGAAAACATTCATTTTTTTCAAAAAGTGATCAATAAGGACCATGGGTATTATACAAGCTACACAACAACACTAGCTAGAGTTTGACAGTATGATTATCTACATTTCAGTGTACAATTATAATTTATAACCTCCATCCATGAAGTTGTTCCTGTAGGCTACATAACTGTAGAATAGTATATTTTGTGAAAGACTTTCCTTAATAACAATTCAGGGATTGACCACAAGAAAACAAAAGTCATGAGTTTGTTTGAAAGACAATAGGATTTTTTCTAGTTTCATGTTTAAGGGCTATTTTTTAGACACAAAGAAACTTAGAGTGCCTTGTTTCTTAGCCCTATATTGGCCACTGTCACAATGATGATAGCAGGAGACAGATCCACAACAACGAAGGTTTCATATCAAAACAGAAATTAACAGGCAGATAGTTGGAAAAAGGAATTACACAGGAAATACGCAGGTAACAGGTGTAATATTCGACAATGATCAACAAACACCAAAGAGCATTTATACCCTGCTAAAGAGTAACCAAATCAGCTGGCAAACATAAGCACCTGTGTGCGTAATGGCTGAACATAGAGAACAGGTATCGTTTCCCTCCAATACCATAAACAAAGCACCAGCCTGCCTAACACCCCTACATAGAGATTAGATACACTCCTTATAATTTAACAAAGGTATATGCATGCGTAATGGTGATTGCACCTACTACAATATATCATATAAAGAAACATAAAGAACATAGAGAAGGCTAGAGCCTAAAACAGAAACTAATACTCTAGAGAGGATGATCGCTGAGTCCAGCGGGGAACAGGGGCAGATGCAACAGCCACATACCACAAATACCTGGTGATCCTTGTAATAGCAATAAGGATGGATGGGGAGCATTGGTGCACAGTCATGTTGAGAGTTTGTGATACATGTACAGTATATTGCCATTATACTACGCCTGAGGCTGTGTCCAGGCATTCCATGATGCGCACTCCAAAAGTAATAATTTTCAACCATTATTATATGTTTGAGAGGCAGAGTATTTTAAATTGTGAAGGAAGTTTCTAGCATTAAGGAACAAGATACCAGAAAGACTTCCATTAATTCTTTGTCCCCTTTGAGCATTCATAGCATGAAACAAAGAGGCAGTGTGAGAAAAAAATATAGATACAATTTAGAACTGCACACAAGAAGGTACTAAAATAATTTTCAAGTAGTTGAAATTAGCATACAAAGAGAGAAAATGATAAAACATGGATGGGCGTGGTTAATCGAATATCTGGTTATCCCATAGTAAATCAGTGAACATAAACATCCCGTGCATGATCCGACTAAATCCTTCCGTGTTGGATTTGCAGTGCGAAATGAATCAGCGGCTAGGCGACGTGGTTGGATGAACCATGTGCACGCCCTTCACCTCCCCACAAATCTGTCCAGGGAGTTGGGAAGCTGCCAACAAGGCATGATTAGGCAAATAGCATCCAAAATATTTGTGTACTGGGGCATGACAGATTTATTGAAAAAAAAATGAAATAGGCACATAAGTATTCACAGCCTCTGCTAAATACTTTGTTGAAGCTTCATTAGCAGCAATTACAGCCTCAAGTCTTTTTGAGTATTATGCTACAAGCTTGTCACATCTATTTTTGGGCAGGTTAACCCATTCTTCTTTGCAGGACCTCTCAAGCTCCATGAGGTTGGATGGGGAGCATTGGTGCACAGTCATTTTTAGATCTCTAAAGAGATATTCAATCGGGTTCAAGTCTGGGCTCTGGCTGGGCCACTCAAGGCCATTCACAGAGTTGTCCTGTAGCCACTCCTTTGTTATTTTGGCTGTGTGCTTAGGGTCATTGTCCTGTTGAAAGATGATCCTTCGCCTCAGCCTGATTGGTGGAGTGCTGCAGAGATGGTTGTTAGGCTGAAAGGTTCTCCTCTCTCCACAGAAAAATGCTGGAGCTTTTTTAGAGTGACCATTGGGTTCTTGGTCACCTCCCTGACCAATGCCCTTCTCCCCAGATTGCTCGGTTTGGCCGGGCGCCCAGCTCCTGGTGGTTCCAAACTTCTTCCATTTATGGATGATGGAGGCCACTATGCTCATTGAGTCCTTCTCCAGATCTGTGCCTCAATACTATCATGTCTCGGAGGTCTACAGCCAATTCCTTGATATTCATTGGCTTGGTTTGTGCTCAGACATGCACTGTTAACTGTGGGATCTTATATAGACAGGTGTGTGCCTTTCCAAATTATGTCTAATCAACAGAATTTACCACAGGGGGAAGCTAATCAAGTTGTAGAAACATCTCAAGGATGATCAGTGGAAACAGGATGCACCTGAGCTCAATTTCATGGCAAAGGCTGTGAATACTTATGTACAAGTGCTTTTTTCTTTTTTTTTCTTTAATACATTTCAAACACAATTCTTACACATTGTCATTATGTGGTACTGTTTGTAGAATTTTGAGGGAAATAACACATTTAATCCATGTTGGAATAAAGGTGTAACATTACAAAAATTGGAAAAAGTGAAGCGCTGTAAAATATTTCCGGATGCACTGCATGGACCACAGTCAATTGGTAGTTCCTCAAATATGTAGATTTGTTTTGTTCCTGTAAACTTTCATTGTATCTTCAAGTTCTATATGTCACATCCTTGAGGGGAGCATCATATAATGCTAAGATGTAACTCTGGCTTAATTTCCACTGCTCTGCCTGAGAGAGAGAGACACACACAGACACACAGACACACAGACACACAGACACACAGACACACAGACACACAGACACACAGACACACAGACACACAGACACACAGACACACAGACACACAGACACACAGACACACAGACACACAGACACACAGACACACAGACACACAGACACACAGACACACAGACACACAGACACACAGACACACAGACACACA
>JACXGM010007261.1:0-10759 GCA_016801145.1 Umbra pygmaea | reverse complement strand
CTACACAGACAGTCTAACAGACTTAAAAACATGTTCTCCAAACCTGTACTTGGATAGCTAATTCTTGTCTTGTCTCTATCTTAATTCTCTGTTTGCCATCAAAATCCTGCACATCGTTTGGCTGCCTTGGCTTCCACTTCTCCACCGCTAAAGATTGGAACGAACTGCAAAAATCCCTGAAACTGGAGTCCACCGTCCCCTTCACCAGCTTCAAAATATTGCTCTTGGATTCTTTACTGACCATTGTACATGTTGACTTTACTCCCTCTACTTGTCTTATGCACTAATTGTCCTCATCAAACCCTTAACACATCTTGCACATGCTCACATGCACAACTTAATTGTATAATATATTTGTAGTGTTATTTTTGCACTGTCACTTTGCACTAACCATACTGTATTTTTATTACTATCGTATACGTGTTTTTGAATATTTGTAATTTGTGAAACTTCATGGGTAATTTTGTGTTGCTTTGCACCTTGTCTTGAACAGATCACGATTGCAAATTAGAAAGTGTTCTCAATCGGATTATCTGGTTAAACGTACAATATGTAGTTTTTGGCCGCTAGGGGTCTCTCAATCAAAACAATAGCAAACGATGTATTTGGATGACGTCGGGATGTAGCGTGGGATCATGGGTTTTGTTATTGTCGTCAATGACAACCTTCCAATCTAGCGTCTCCGGCAGAAAAAAATTTTCACTGACAAAGTAATGTATTGTTAAAAAATTATAACTTTATTCACGTTATGTTTGGCGGTTCCCTAGAACTTAGAACAACTAGAGCAGTCAAAGGTTATATGACGCCATTGACGGAAGACAAAATGAAACAACCCGTGTCTTCAAATTATATTACAAATTTCTCTGGGTTTGAAAGTTGGTGGAAACATTTAGGATAATGTAAGTACACAACTAAGAAATATATATAATATAAATATAGTGATGTTTGCTTTTTTAATGCAAAGTACCTTTTTTGTTATTGTTTTGGAAAACTACATATTGTACCTTTGAGTAAATATGAAATAAATAAAAAAAATAGCAAAAGGTTTTTAGGATTTCACACCAACCCTACTTTTCCTCGTTTTGGGGGATTCATGTGTGCCATTAGCCAAACAGCAATCAGGATGCAAGCCACCCATTTTATAAGTAAGCAAAGCACTTCACACTGGGGATGAGGTACTTTTCTGCATGCTATCTTTCTTTCTATGCCAAATCCAACTCTGGTGTTTGTTTCCAAAGTGCTCTGCTTGGTCTCATCTGACCATAGAACTCGGTTCCATTTAAAGTTCCAGTGACATTTGGAGTTTGTTGCTTGATGACAGCAAAGGCTTTTTCTGGCAACCTTCCCAAATAATGTGTGACTATGTAGGTGGCATCTGATCATGGTTCCTGAGACATTCTGACACCAAAACCCAGCTAATTTTTAAATTCTCTAACTGTGATCCTTGGAGATTCTATGGCCAACCAAAACCATCCTCCTCACTGTGCGTGGACTCAATATAGACAAACGTCCTCTATCAGACCAATTGTTAAAATCTCCAGTTGCTTTGAACTTCATAGTCATTGCCCTGATCTTGGAAATTAACATATCCAACTGTTGAGCTATTCTCTTACAGCCATTTTCTGATTTGTGCAGCTCAATATCATTTTGTCACACATCATTACTTTATTCTCGGGTCTTTCCCATAGTGAAGGCAAACTATGGGAAAATGGCCTGCGTGTGTCTCCTCATATTTACTGTCACCTCATTTAAGGTTCAGACACTGCAATTTGTAAGTTTGTCTCAGTAAGGCTTCTTTTGTGCAACCCTTCCAAAGAGCATCTTGACATGGAGGTGGCAACTCACTAGTTGATATTGAGACTTGATAACCCAAGGTTGTACTAGTCTGTGCAGTTCCTTCAATTCTTCTTTTCTTCTCTCCTGTGCATGTGTTCCTTGGTAAATTCTGAAACTTTTTGATTAATGACATGACTGTGCCTATTGTTTTTTTATTTTTTATGACTGTGTACTGTAGGTCAACATCCTGCTGTCTTCTTTCAGACCAAATATATGTTTTACCAAGATAATGGGTGACATAAGCTGCATCTCAATATGCATACTACCAGTGGCGGACCATGCATTTTACACCTAGGCCTTCACTATCTTCCCAAAATGAGAACGCATTATAATAACCTCACAATGACATTCTAGGGCTATAGGTTATTGTCATTTGGCATATAATGCACCCCATATTAATAGTGAAGATAAGTTTATTCCACTCGATAAAGGTTATTTAACACGAGGCTCAACACTTATGAGACTTACAATACACTAATTGACCCAACACGACTGAAAACATAAGAATGTAACACTATGCATTATTAAACGCACATCCAGGTTCACCATGCACACTCAAAGGCACAGCCCACTAAGACCCCTGAATCTGAACCATAGACCTTATATATACAATCTGCACATGCTTCACACCAGTAGTGATCTAAAACAAGCAGTAATAATTAACAAGTATTAACAGGCCTGGCGCCAGGATGAAGTGTGTCTGTTTATCTCCCCCTGCATGAATACAAATACAGTACATGCACTAAGCCCCGTTAAGAACCTTTAAGGCTAGGGATGGGCCGATACCACTTTTTATGGAACGAGTACAAGTACACAGTATTTCATTTTGAGTACTTGCTGATACGAGTACCGATAGGAGTACTTTTAAGAACTATGCCAAATGTCACATTTATCAAGCTAAAATCTGCTATTTCTTAGATGTTGATCAGCCAATTCAAATATAGAAACGTAAATATTCCTACATATCCAGAAGAACATCATTTACATTGCAGGTAAAGAATGTGTAATATTTATTAGATGTCAATGGTTTACGTCTCCTTCACTAATTAAGTGAGAGAAACACATTTGTAAACGCGAACGCAATAGATGTTTGTGTTCGAATTTGCCCTAACTACTGTAAGCATTGCAGAAGTTTTGTGTAAGATGAGAATGTCTGTTTGAAGTGACATTCTCCAAAACAGGGATAATTACCTAATCATATTATTCTGTTAAGGTATTTTATTGTTTTATTATAATCAGTACACAATTAGCTGTACTATCAATGTAATCTATTGAACAAAATATAAATAGGCTACATCGTATTTCTTTTATATTTCTTAACGTTAGTGTGTCAGAACTCAGAAATACCACTATTTTGTTCACCTAGAAGTTTTGCAAACTACCGACATTTGTCTTTCCTTGCTGAAGGTGGCTTTCAGAGGCTAGGTCCGGGGCGTTGCTCATGCCGTTTTCTACAGTTACAGTATGCACCGAATTGCATCCTTCATTCTTTCCTGTACTTAAATGTACTGGTATCGGTATCAGCCCATCCCTAGTTAAGGTCCTGCTAGTAAAAATATATAAAAATACATCAAACTCACCAAAGCTGCTCATTATTTGAAAACAAAGTCCTTTCTCTTTTAAAAATACTTCTATGATGCGGTTGTACAGCACATCTTTGTGTTAAGTTCCAAAAAAAGATCTTGCCCAGTGCTGAGAGTCGATCCTGCCCAGTCCTATATTCGCCACCAAAGCTACTTCTTCACCTCCATCTGCCATTCTGCTAAAAGTAAAAAATCTAACAATCTAAAAATTGAAAGTTTAAAGAAATCGGAGAAGGGAGAGCTAAGCTGGGAGAGCTAAGCTAGTTGTTGTTCGGATGGCAAATTTTTTTTACTTTTTTTTGCAGAACTTTATTGAACTGCCCTTCCTTTCAGCAACAGAAACGATGCTGACGTAAGGCTAGGCCTGCAGAAACACTTTACTTGGTCAAGAACACACCCAACATGGTAAAGTCGAAATCTGATCGGTTAAAAATATAACAATCAACAACATGGTCCTGATGGGCTTCAACAGCAGACAGTATTCACTCTGAAGGCCCCAGTCTACCCGGAGACAACACAGATGAAAAAATCTTATTGGATAAAAGCTTTCGTTTATATGAGCTGCGCTAAAAGCAAGGCAACTGAAAAGAACATACTGTAGCAATGAAATCACCATATAGACTAATTTTTATGAACTTTGTAAAATATATTTATTATAAAAAAATATATTAAAGAAGTACAAAAATACATTTCTGATTCTGAATATCTTTGGGCCTGCAGAGAAGGCCTTGCAGGCCCTGACGGCCCACCACTGCATACTACACACTAAAAGTATGTACTACACAGGTGGGGGTAAAGTATGTACTCTTAAGTATATAGTAAGCAAGTATGCCAGTATTGGGACTGACTAACACATAATAATGTTTAATCTAAAACTAGACAACTTCTGCGAGTGACGAAGCTCGCAAAGTTTAAACATTAAACATTTGGCACAACCTGTTCGTCTTTCATTTAAACTTTAATAATACTGGTACAATAACTAAAATAAACTCATGTAATCACACGTTTATTATTACCTATATTTTGGATACTTACATTTAAACACTGCCAAAGAAGGACCGGCTTCGGGAAACCCCTCCTATTCTGTGTCGCAAAGGATTGTGGGCTTTATCAGCCCAAAAAGCATGCAGGCTTGCATACTTTGAAAATCCCCCGGACGTAGTAGACCATCTGGGGACTTCTGACATACTATATTTGCGTACTATGGTTTGGGACATACTAATCGTAATCTGGCATACTATATAGTATGCATAGTATACATATTGAGACACAAACAAAGGGATTTTACATGTGTGCGACCTCATATTTATACCCCAGGTATACATTAACAGGTGAAAGGCATAATTACCTGCTGACTGAGAACAACTTAAAAGCATACAGTTCCATTCAGACACATATTAAAATAGTCTTTATGCCAGTAGGTGCCAATAGTTTTGCAACCTATGTTTTGCAGAAAAATAATGTACTACTGGATAAAATCATTTAAAGGTACAATATGTAATATCAATCAAAACAATAACAAAATACATACTTTGCATTAAAAGCAAACATCACTATACATATATTATATATATTTCTTAGTTGTGTACTTACATTATCCTAAATGTTTCCACTAACTTTCAAGTCCAGAGAAATTTGTAATATAGCCTAATTCGAAGACACGGGACGTTTCATTTTGTCGCCCGTAAATGGCGTCATATAACCTGTGACTGCTCTAGATTTTCTAAGTTCCAGGGAGCCGCCAAACATAACGTGAATAAAGTTATAATTTTTTTAACAATATATTACTTTGTCAGTGAACATTTTTTCTGCCGGAGACGCTAGATTTGAAGGTTGTCATTGATGACGATAACAAAACCCATGATCCCACGCAACCTCCCGACGTCATCCAAGTTCATCTTTTGCTATTGTTTTGATTGAGAGCCCCCTGGCGGCCAAAAATTACATATTGCACGTTTATGTTTGGAATAGTGATTGTGCTACAAATGATGACGTATAGAGCGCCCCCTTATATTTTAGCACGAAATGTCTAATTGCTTTTGTTTATTTTTTATTCACGTGTGTGCTCAATTTCATAAGGGTGCCAATATTATATAAACAAGTACGATTATCTCGTGTAACTCAGCCCTTCCTTGAGTACATGTAGACCCCTGTCCACGGGAGATTAAGTAGCTTACTTATCTCACACCGAGTACAAAGGTATGGCAAGCATTTCACCTATAGTTAACTATAAAGTCCCAACACACAGACCAGTTTAGTTTAGTATCACATTGAACAGCCGAATTGAAGGCGCACAATGGCGCAAGTAATGGATCCAATGTCCTTGACCAAGGGTATCCGGTCTTTGTTTTACATGGTCACACCTAACGAATCATCATTCCAACATGTGGAGGATGTACCACTTTACGTGCAACAGGTCAGTTCGTTCGTTGTTGAAACTCGAGCGCTTTGACTCGTTTTGTGATTCTTACTCAAGACAAGTTTAAAGGATTAAGTAAGGGATAAAAGGCAAACACTTTACCGATATGAAATACTGCACTTTAATTATACATACATTGTTACTAACACTTTTTAACTTGGGAACAAGACGTGAAGTGAAATAGTGACGAGTTATGCATGCTCGTTTACTCATTTTATAAGTATTCAATAGGCTACACGTTTGATTGATTACATTGTTTTCGTAGGCTCAATGTTGCCTACCGTATGGTTCTATAGAGAAAATAATTAATTAACCATATTTTTCATGTAATTCTGCCATCTTTTTTCATGTGTGTAAAGGCGTGCCATTTTCTGTCCAATGAGGGAATTTCGTGACAATATTATTTGTCAGGTTTTGAACGTCGGCGAAGTAGGTTAAGCTAATAGCAAAAAATTAATAGTCGAATTTTGTTGTCCCATCTGATTGCTTCTAATTGTTATTTAGCAGCTTAAAAAAACAACACATGTTTTTAAAGCACACATTTTAACAGGCTTCTATAAATGCAGTATAAATCCTAGAAATGTACAATTACCCGAGCAGTGCCAATGAGCATGTGCAAACATTTAATGAAACAAATTTATTGTGGCATATGGGTGTGCCAAGTCTGTGGTATGTCATACTGTAGCCGTAGCACAAGTCGGTGTCATACCATAAATATCGAAAGCACAAGTTTGTTTATCTTCAGGAAACGTATTGATTGATTATCCAATATTATACATTAGTGACAATTAGCCTTAAGATTTTGTGAATATAAAGGTTCAATCAAACATGCATAGCATTATTTAAGTGGTACATATAGTATTTTAAGTTGGTAATAATAGCAGATACGGTTGAATTTGGAATTTAAATACACTGCTCGAAACAGTTAAATGAAAACGCAATCATCACAATATAACACCAAGTCAAATCAACTAAAGCGATATCAATCTGTCCAGTTAGGAAGCATAAGCAATTGGGAATCAGTGCCACCTCTTTTGTTGCAAAATGAAAGTGACAACAGGTGCACTGGAGAGGCAACAGCAAGAAAAAGAACAAAAAGTGAATGGTTTTTTGCAGGTGGTGGCCACAGAGCGTTGCTCTCTCCTTATCCTTCCTAACTGATTCTTCTCAAGTTTTTCTAGTGTCCTTGTCACTACTGGTAGCATGAGGCGGTATCTGCAGCCCATTCAGTTTGCACAGGTAGTCCAGCTCCTCCAGGATGACACATACATACGTGCCATCACTAGAAGCTTTGTTATGTGTCCCAGTAACATGTAAAGAGCATGGAGGAGATTCCAGGAGACGGCCTTTACACGAGGAGACCTAGACAGGGAACTAGATTGGTATCAACCCAGCAGCAGGACTGGTATCTGCTCCTTTGTGTGAGTATAACAGGAGGAGCACTGCCAAGAGCCTAGAAAATGAACTCCAACAGGCTACTGGAGCATGCTTCTGAACAAACTGTCAGAAGCAGACTCCATGAGGGTGGCATGAGGGCCCAACGTCCTCTAGTGGGACCTGTGATCACAGTACAGCACCGTGTATCTCGATTAGCGTTCGCCAGGGATCACAAGAATTGGCAGGTCCACCATTGGCGCCCCGTTCTCTTCAGATAAGAGCAGATACACACTGAGCACATGACAGATGTTAAAGAGTCTGGAGACGCCGGAGTGAATGCTATGACCGGTTTGCTGGTGGGTACCCAGACTGCTGTTAGGTAGAACGCTTGTGCATTGTTTACTTTCGTTCTCAGTGTGAGTTTGAATCCAGCCCTCAATCGGTTTGTGATTTTAGTTGTCACATCATTTGGTTTACACAATTACAGGAAAGATTTAGATATTTAAAGTGTTTTGGTCATCGAGACCTAGTGTGATTTGAGTGTTCCCTTAATTTCTGTGAGCAGTGTAGATAAATTAATTTGGAATATGTAGATAGAATTTATCAAATTACAATCTTTTATTCCGGGATAAAAATTAAGTGTTTGTATTTTTTCCTTCAACATCACTCATCCACAATCCCTATTTGGAAAAATACCAACATCTGTTACACAAATGTCATTTGTCTTACAAGATATATGTCCAAAAACAGAGATGTACGGTATATAAGAGTATTAAAGATTCCCTTGATAATACTATATAAGCCCAAAGTATGTTACAGCCTCAATAAGACTTGTTTTCATTAGTTTGATTGTTTGGAGTAAACGCAGAGTTAATACTGTGCTTTTGAAGGTCAAACAAACATTAAGCAAATGCCCTGAACAGCCATGGTATGGGAGAATAGAGTACGTTGTTTTGTTTTGTTAAACATATTTCTGTTATTTTGCTGATGTTCTCATACAGAGAAACAAACAGCAATGAGTGCACACATTTCCCCCATATGAATCAAACCCTCATTCCTGGCATTGCAAGAAAAAACATTCTACCTACTAAACCACACAAGACTGTGCGTTTCCACCAAACGTATTTCCCATAGTGGAGAGCTGTCAAGAACACAATACAGCCTTGGCGATGTAAACCAATACTGTAGTCTTGACGATGTAAAACAAAACTTTAGACATGAAAAAATTAGAGAATGCTCGGGCCAGAATCCAACATGATAATCTTGCTCTCTCGCAGTGGGTTTTGAGGGAGAGCTCTTGCACTCAGAGCCCGTTTGTTAGCTGCAGTCTGTCAGTCCGCAGCCAGATGTTGGAGTGTAGCGTGTGATCGCACGTCCCTCGTGGTCCTCTCACCCACACTATAACACACACGCATGCACGCAGGAACACAAGCACACATGCACACACTCTTACATACTCAAACTTCTGTTATACTATACTTGCAAAGACCTTTCAAGGACAATACATTTATTTCCATTTAAAATCCAGTCTACCTTTGTTTTTAACCTCATTCTCACTATTAACATAACTCTGATTTAACCCAAAATGTTAAGACTAAGATTAAATTAACTTTAAACCTGGCAATCCACATTTCCCTTATTTTGCTGGGGTTATGTACCAGTAGTGTGTGACCTAGTTAAAATGATTACAGGAGGGACATGGTACTGTAGGACTGTACAATGTACTGTAGGACTAAACAATGCGTCCAACAAATAGAACATTTCGTACTAACCACATGGTACTTTCCTCTCTACATAATGCCGACTGACCTGTAGCAGATAGGACAGAATTAAATACATTAAGATTATTCTTGGTATGACACATGATCATCTAGTCACATCATTTGCCAGGACCTATTGAAATTATAAAGTTCCTCCACAAAATATTATTTGTATAGATTGTTAATATTAGAAAATTAAAGAACTCCTGTGAGATGAAATTTGAGTTTTGAGGAAAGCTTTAGGCATAAAACACATTAAAAGCCCCTTTGGATCACTAAGGTTACTGTAAGTAGTGTTGAAGGAAACACAAGCAGTAAAATCGGTGGTGTTTTTATGATGCTTGGACAGTTGATCCATGTTGGTTGTCCTCACTATGACTGCAGGCCACTCCGTTCTTCATTGGCCTGATGACTTTGGAGCTGCTGACGGGCTTGGTGAATGGTGGTGGTCCAGTGGCCAGCATCGGGGACTTTGTCACTTCGGTGTCAGCTGGGATCATGTCCAGACTTCCTACGTGAGTAAACTAAACTGTTTTTCTTAATTTTTCCAGAATTCGATTTGGGAAGCCTAAACTTAGGCCTGAAATAAAAATTGTCATTGGAGAGTATCTAAAGAAATACAGCGCCTTGAGAATCTACTTTAAAGGCGCTATATAAAAATAAAGTTATTTTTATTATTATTAAATAGATTTTTTAATTTAGGACTAGGCTGTGTTTAGAGCGTAAATGGGTTCACTGACTTTCCCCAGATCTCCGGCACAAGGCAGCACAAATTGGCATAGCACTGCCTGGGTTTTGGGTTAGATAAGTCAAATCCTCTACCTTGCCACGTCGCTCTCCAGCGACTCCTTGTGTGCAGATCGGGTGCCTGAAAATTCTATTGTGGAGGTATAGTTGGATCACCATCCCTTACATGATCTGACTAAAGGCTTCCATGTTGGATGAGCAGTGCCAAAAGAATCGGCCGGCTCGGCGACATGTGGTTGGATGAACCATGTGAGCACCCCTCCACATCTCGCATCTGTCGAGGGAGTTGCGGAGCTGCCGAAAAGGCAGGGCTAGAGGGAATTTGGTGGGAAGAAAAAAAAGAGGACTATGCTGTGTATTGGCAGACTAGTTACTGATCTGAATATCTGTTATCTTTGTCAGGCTTTTTGCAAGAAGTGCTGAAGTAACCGGTTACATATTTGTGTGGAACAACTTCCGTGTTCTAGAGCTACCCTGGGACTCTGCCTGGACGTGGTGGCTGGCATTCCTGGGGGTGGACTTTGGCTACTACTGGGTCCATCGCTGTGCTCACGGTAAGGCCGTCACTGGGTCTGGTATAGACACAAAATATAATGCTTGAGGTGGGCTTGTGGACCTGATGCCACGACTTTAGGAGGGGATATATTTACTATATACTAACTAAAGTCAATATTCTCATCCAAATGTTTTCATGAATGTCTTGCCGCAATGTAAAGTGTTATTAAAACAAGCATGTCAAGCAGAACAATGCAAGCCTTATGTTTTTTCGCTTTTTGGAAGTGATATGTCTAATTACGAAATACATGCCTCAGTGGTTATGGAGTCAGATTTGTGATCAGAAACTTAAAGGAGTGTTCCACAGTAAATCAGTTTCATAGTATACCATTTACAAACGTTACCATAGATGATTTATGTCATATACACATCTGTTCTTTTTCAATATATCAGAGAAAAGCCGATAGTATATTTCAGTTCCTTTCGCATCCACTGGGGGGCTTCTGTATCCGTTTAAACTTGAGCTACCACAACTCCCAGAA
>JACXGM010007260.1:0-31013 GCA_016801145.1 Umbra pygmaea | reverse complement strand
TATAATTCTGTGTCCGGTTGAAGAGTTGTATTTATGCCTTTAATTGGAATTAAATATTATTCATTTACTAAGTTCTGTCATAGACATTCTAAATCATTTCCCAGAACATCTCCGGTGGAGTATTAATGGGATATTAATTAATGTAAGTTATCTTGTTTCGGTCTGCTCTGAAGTTTTAGCGTTTATCACGCACACAGTTCAAGCTAGGTAGCCTATGCTCCTTTGTCTGACTCGTGGGCAACGCTTTAGTTCCCCGGGTCGCTGTGGTATTTCTTTCCGTAGCTGTTTACACACGGATAAATGATCATTATGCGGTCAGATGGTTAGATATTCTATGAATCCTCTTTAGGCATTTATTAAGCATTTCTCCATTCTTAACCCAGACCATTGCAACGGGAGAAAAGGAAATACATTAATTATTAATGCTTCAACTTCATAAGTGCACATTAATTGTATCCTTTTACTCTCAACTACACATACACAACACTACCCAGAGGGCCACCCTATCGCAAGTTTGCTTCTCCACGGACGCTAGTTCGAAAAAGCAGTCTGATGCTGGTCTGATGCTTGCGCCTGCTGCCTGACCGTAACAGATTTTTCACTGCTAAAAACCAAGAAACTAAAAAGTTTCTCTAAAAATAAGTGTGTTATTTGTAAGTCGTTATGTTAGCCTGGCTTCAGAAAGGTACTAAAAGAACACGTATTCCAGAGCCAGACACGTCAACAGAAACATCAGGTACGATTCATGAGCTTCAAACTAACATTAATTAAAACCCTTCACAGTCTCCCGACCTTCGCGATTATTTCTCAAAGATAAGATAAAGATCAGATGAAGAGAATGTGTGGTGGCTCATCCCTGTGGGTTTAACACAGCCCGAGGTGTAGCGCCTTGAAGTTGGGCATGTTTTTTAGACAGTAGCCTTTTTTACTAAACACATTACAGACATGATGTAAAAAAATAGCTGGGATTTCAAAAACTTAAAATTTAGTAAGAAATGGGTGCAGCATTTTTATGTTGACTAGTTTGTATGACCTCCAAACTTTGCACACTGGTCCAGGAGCACCCTGGGGCTTGACAATATGCATTAAAAAGCCTTATTCATCATGGTTTACATGCTTTAACACATAAATGTATATATATATATGTTCTTTAGTTTTTTGGGGATAAATATTTAATGAAACAAAATTCAATAACCCAGGATGTTGGATTTCATTGATCCATGTTGTACCCATGGGTCTGGTGAGTCAAAAACCATAAAGCACTTCACTATAGGTCAAATTATGATCTTTCTAGAGGCCAAAAGATCAACTTTGTGCCAGGAGGACCTAATACTCCTTAGAAGTTGAAGGTTGCATTAATGAGCATTAATTAGCATTAATGAGGAGTCTGCAGCTACCAACCTTAATGTCACCTTAGTCAAAAGATGTCAACAATATTGTGAGTAACGAAACACATGCATGGCCTGACTGTTGGTCAAGGGACACACACAACTTGTTTAAAAATATAAATTTTGTGTTGTTATAAATAACAATAAATTGTTGTTGTACCAGCAATATCTCAAAGTTTGTTTTTTCACTCTAGAAATCTCAAATGTCATTACCATTTGCCAATGCAAGAGAGTACCAGCACCTTTTTCCCCTCACTTCAAGCACTGCTTATAGTCACTTGCCCGTTCGGGCCAGTGCTCAATTTTGCCATTGAGGTCTCGTATTAAAAGGTTTGCTCGTCATATTTGTCCCTACCCTGCTTTAATTTTAGCTTATCTCAAAATAAAATCTATGTTTGTCATATGCGGTTCCTTCTCCCTCCTCTGTGTTTGGCAATACCGGTGTCGTCTTTTTGACCAACAATATTTGAATGCTTGTCTGATTTAGCCAATAAAAATGTTGTATGCATTAGCGCAGGACAAAAAAAATTTGGTCATTTAATCGAAAGGACAGTTTATGTGGGTCGAAAATAAATGTATTGAGCTCTGACATTGTTATTCAGTTCACTGTAATAAAAATCTGTAAAAAAACAGTAAAAAGTAGCTAGTGTTAATTTGCTGACTAGTACATTTTCAATTACGGGCATGTCTATCAAGACAATAAAAAAATAGACCTCAACAGTCCCACCCACAGCCGACTCCGGAAGTAAGAATACAATACATTTTCTCCATTGACAATTCGAGTATAAGCCATAAAATCGTAACCGTTGATGGTAGACTTAAAACCAGCTACGACATGAGTAAGCAAACACCAAAAGTACATGGGGCACCAACCTTGTTTTGAGATAAATGTATTTTATTCGCGATGTCTTGGATAATTACTTAATTACCCACAATCCTAAACCAACAGTGATGCCTCTGATTGGTGGAAATCCATGATGTCATGGAGACAAACTCGTGGTTACCATGGAAATGTTTACAGAGCCCGTGAAAAAGCTTTGCGTTGCCAACTCTGGCAGGCTGCCCGAGTCGTACGCCTGTGTCGTAGCAAAAAGTATGGATAGTTAGAGAACTGTAAATACGTTTTCCTGAGCTGTAGATTACATCATATTTCAAGGATGACATTGTGTAAGTGAAATTAGCTAAAGTTAGGTAATTTAAAGTAATGTAAAGGCGGAAAGATAACACTCGCAATGTTTTATGGGATGAGTAGTTCCTTTACTCAGAATAAAGAATATGTACAACATAGAAATGGAATATATATATTCCATTTCTATGATGTACACAGTCTTGTACCTTTGACTTTTTGGGAATTTGCGGTAAATTTTTTCACTCGAAATTAGATTTTGTATGCTGATGAGTCACGTCGCAGCTGGTTAGTCTAAGGCATGGTCTAAAACTCTTTATATACATAATTCTAAAATAGATAGACGATTAAATTAACAATGTAGTTTTGAATGGCACGTGTGTTATGCTTTGCGAGAGGAGCTAACTAACGTTACGTTAGATAGCTAGCCACATAGCTGGCAATCCATTTTCCCATAGATATCTATGCATTTTCCTATGTTAACCTTTGCAAAAGTAAAATGTTCTGTCATCTAATTTAAGCATAATGCCACCCCACAAAAATAAAAACCATCATCAAAGGACATAACATTACTTAAGTTTTTTACAAAGAGTAACGTAACGTTAGTGTAAGTATACAACACATTTTACACAATGACAGGACAACATCATAACCTATCATTACCCAAGCCAAGATTTACATTTTAAAAATGATATAATGTGTCATCAGTAGAATGCTGGTGGGTCATTCTATTGGCTTTTTGAACAGACAAATTAAAAGAAATGTAATTCTTTTTTTCAGACCAAAACCTATAGTAAGATGATAGTTAAACTCTTAACATTATAAATCAACTTAAATGACGGCTTAATTTATTTTGATATTTTTACTACATTAAACAATGCTTGTGCTTTCTTTTTGTCATTGATGTTACCTATATTTTAGATGAATATAGAATTTTAGATGAATATATATACATTTTTCATATTTTAGATGAATTCAGGCTTTCCAGTATGTAATTTGACTATTTTATTTACATACATACTCAAAGACAGAAAAATCTAATGTAATAATAAGAAATTGTCTTGATTAGTAATGATTTAGTTTAAACAGGTATGTGTAAAGTTATATTGTGTGACATTTTCTATTTCTACCATTGTGTTTTTTGTTGTAACATTAGAAATAATTGAGGTTGAGTGATCAAAATTGAATGATCATATCCTTAACATGTTTACTAATGAATGCAGCAACGGTGAGGTAGATACAGAAACTATATTCTATGAAACTAGGCCGCTCTGATGCCAGAACACCAATATGCCATGCAGTAAAACCAGTGACACAATGTGAAACCAATGACATAACATAAGATTATTTCAAACGCATTTTTATCAATTTATTAGTAATATTTTACATTACAAATAATTTCAGATTTCATAAAATGTGTTAATTTTATATGAACAATAAATTGAAGGTTATTGGTCAGATTAAGACTGAAAGATGAAGCCAATTGACAAAAATTTGTCTTTCATAACACAACATTGTCATACAAACATATAAAACATGTCCACTAGAACATTAAAAACACAAACATTGAACGCAAACTAAAAATGTTTTCCCAACAGCACTGAAAAGAACAACAGGTCAGCATCCTTGCGCTGTCTGTAGAGTCTTTGCTTTTCAGCAGCACTTAATTTCGCCATATCTGTCAACAGGAAAGCCATATTATGTGTTTGCAATATTGAAACAGTAATAAAATGCAAATAAGTCTTTATTAATATAATTGTTGAGGCATTTATGAAAACTTACATTGAGAAAAAAGTTAGTGGTATAATTGATTGTCACTGGTGTTATCATCATGTTACTGGTGTTACCAACGGCAACAGTAACACCAATGACGATAACACCAGTGACAAATCTGCAGACAAGATGGCATACCTAAGATGGCAGCCACAGTAGTTCAAACCACACTTCCTAAATTTTAAATAAATCACTTAAACATGCAATTTGAACAATTATTTTAATCAAATTTCCTTTTCCCTTACTATAAACTGTAGTACAACAGTGACACATCTTAAGTCCTCGCATGAAATTATCAAATTATTTATCAAATTGCTAAAAGATGAAAAGAGAGTGCACACTCACTATGTCCTTTTCAAAACAGCCCTGCCTCCCATAAACCTTTGACCCAGGAAGAAGTTGGCAAAGATGTTGCATTTTTTCAAAGTGGTGGTTTTTATAAATTGTAACACCAGTGACATGAAATTAAGGGACAGCTATTCCCTGTAAATTATTTATAATATTTAATATATATTTTAGTTTTTTAAGTAGTCCACTAAATTACACTAATTTCCTTTGTATTATAACATTTAAAGTGGGAGAAAAATATATATTTTAACTGAAAATATGTCACTAAACCACGACTCCTGACCCGAGGGACAAGCCAATTTCATGGTACTGAACATGTTCTACAATATTCTAAAAAACTATTTGCAATATAAATGTCTTACATGTGTTTTATAAACAATAAAACACTTCAGTTTAAATAAAAAACATATATTTTGTGTCATTAACTGATGTTGGGGGGGCACAGAGAGTCTTACCGATGCTGCTAGCGTCATCAACTACATCCCGCTCATTTTCTGATCCAAGTAAGATTAAACAGCTTGATGAGGTGCTGGGAGTTAGACCATCATCAACAGTTCTTCTGCTATCAGACTCCGATTCATTTTTAGATTTGCTTTTTTAATTTGTAAAGAAATATGATATTCTAAATTTATATATTCTATTATAAACAAAATTCTATTTTGAACAATTTTATGAATACAGGTGGGAAATTAAAAACCGTCTGAAAAACAAAAAATGTATTTCAAATCATATAATTGTAAATTTGCGTGCTGTCGACGGGGGGGTTCTGTTGCTACTTTATTCATTTTTTAAAGTTATATTTTGAGATTCCACTTGGTATGCTTTATAACCTGCTGACAATCCAGTCGTGACAGAATGACCCAGCCTTTCTCCAAGGCCAGACTGGAGCATTATAGGCTAGCATATGGGGTTAGGCTACACTCCTCGATCTGGGATTATTACTCTTCAGACGAGGAGGAAGAGGACATGGACGAAGACTACCTCAACAGCCTCCCCTCTGTCAGGGAAGCAGTGGATGGAGACTTTTTTCTTCCTCGCCAAGTCTTTAAATCTCCTAGACCCTATATTAGCCCTGATCTGGCCGACCAGAGCTCAAAGATGGCTGCCAGCCAGAGCTCCAAGATGGCCGCTAGCCAGAGCTCCAAGATGGCCGTCAGCCAGAGTCCCAAGATGGCCACCAGCCAGAGTTTCAAGATGGCCGCCACAAAGTCCAAGAAGGAAGCCACAATATTCAAGATGGCCGAAGTCGTTCAGAGTTCCAAGTTGGCCGCCATGAAGTCCAAAAAGGAAGTCCAAAGGACTCTCTCCCCTCAGCCCCAGTCAAAGGATTTCTCCTCACCAGCCATCCCTGACATGTTTTCCATCTTAAAGAAAGACCCGGAAGTGGATGGGGATTATTGGGAGTGGATGACCCAAGGCGGCAGAGCAACCAGTGAACATCCTTACCTTTTGTTGTGTTTTCATATAGCCTATCAGTTTAGGCAAGCTACCTTAATTTTGTATTCATTCCTTGGTTCTGTTACTACTTTATTCATTTATTATTATTAATTATTATTATTTATTTATTTTGAGATTCCACCTGGTGTGCTTTATAACTTGCTGACAATCCAGTCGTGACATAAACCTAGAGAATGAAACACATTTGCAGAGACCCCAGGAACATAGAAAGTATACAATGACCCAAAATGGAGCAAGCAAACAGAGGGGTTAAATAAATGTACTAATTGGGTGAGGGAAATCTGGTGTGCTTAATTAAGACAAGACACGCCATTTGCTGCTAAAGGGACTTATGTCCAGGAAAATCCGGAAATGGGCTTTGCGTCGGCGGTGTGAAACCACTGACACCACATGTTGGCACAAAGGGGAAACACCACCAGCATATACCAGGGCATCAGCCTTGAACTGGCTTTAATGTGAACACATGCAGAGCTGACATTACCGGTCTTATTAACTATGCAGCCTGGGATTTTTGCAATGAGTAAAATAATAATCAAACCTTCCGGGATATGTGTAATTTGTTGTTTATACATTATATGCATAATCACTATCATACCCCATTTAGCCATGTAATACCAAGTTTCAAATGAGTGGCATACAGTACACAATTTCTAGATCTCGTTTCGCTCGACAGTGACACTTTTACAACCAGAAGCCAAAAGTCACAGGCTGCATATTTTAGGGTGTAGCTGGTGTTCATCAGCATCACATTCCTCAGCTGTTGTTTTTCCTTAAGGGAAAGACAACATTGGGAGATGAGGTAGTTCTATTAGTAGGTTTTATTTACTAATCAGGTTGTAATTTTAAATGAAATGTAAGGTATTTTGTTTTGGATTATCTCACAAGCCTTTGTACTTTAAATATAGCCTAAGCTTGGTCTTTAGCAACACAACTCCTTGTTGGCTAACATACGGTAGATAAAAAGAAAATGCCAGGGATACAGATTTCCCTTGATGGTTATGTCACATTTGTGACATGACTTGGAAGTCAGATGGCTCAGTGATTAGGGAGTCAGACTAGTAGTCGGAAGGTTGCCGGTTGGATTCCCGACTGTTGCCAACTTTTGTTGTGTCTGTGGGCAAGGCACTTGACCATAAGTTTCTCCAGAAAGAATGTCCCTGTACTTACTGTAAGTCACTCTGGATAAGAGCATCTGCTAAATGATTCAAATGTAAGTCTCAGTGGTTTTGATGTCTCTCACTGCTGCCACTAGAAGGCACACTACCACCAAAGGAGTTGTCTACCTATCAAGTTGGCTTGCGGTAGGGCGTGGCAACAGAGATTAATTGTATGGTTGTGGGTAGATGAAAAAGAAAGGACCAGATGAGAAAAAGCTCCTTCGAATGAGTATAGTAACAGTAAAACATTGTGTGAACAAGTTGATTACATTTGACTTATTTTTCTAAAAAACAAAATACAAAAAGCTAAATCAACATCATCCATGGAGTAAAAGGATTCAGTTGGTAAAGTTTCAATATTTCAGTCATGAATGGGCTTTACATGAATGCTTAGCCATTACAATTAATGAGATTATTTCCATGAACCATTTTATGTGCATTCTCATAATAATGCCATGGAGGATATATATTTAGCTAAATCAATATCATCCATGTTGTAATAGTAATCAGTGTCTTTTCACTGTCATGCAATGAAGTGTGTACAATAGGTTAGTCAATAATGTGTGTTGAATGTTAAGCCATTCATATTAATAATAAATAGGCCCCATCTGGGGGAAGGTGACTCCTACAGTGCACTGCAGCTTCATTACATATCTCACTAGAATATTGATTTTATTTTACAACACTAATTAGTTCTATGTTCTTCAAACCATGAGATTGAAAATGTATTAAGGTGTTAGGGTTTTGGATCAGCAAAGTTCACGTTCAATAACTTCACCTATATGCAAAAATGAGTGTGGTGCGCGGATACATTTCACAACTTGTGATTTCTCAACCTCACCGATTAGAATTAACAGGCCATTGCCAACTTGTGACAGGCATGGGAAAGAAGAAGTAGAGAGGCATCAGCTTTCATTGTGTCAGATTATGTCACCATATACACCGGTATCTATCTGGACTTCAGGAATCCAGCCGTTCCAGACGCTGCTAACAGACAAGAGGAATACTATGCATCTGAACTGAAACAACACACCCTAGAATGACAGCTTCACTTTCTGTTATTATGTATTTAGGGGCAATCGCTATGGCAACCATGTTGCAAAACCATTGTATACAGTATAAGTTTCCACAAAGCGTATCAGACTGAATAACAGCTGATTAAGGATCAAGTGCTATCTTGTCCATATTTCTGACCTATTCATTTGAAAGGGGGGTCCAAGATTCCTACACCTTTTCCTACTTCCAGTCTTTTTTAACAGTTTTATTTCAGGCCATGCTGGAACACCTCTAGAAATAAAGGGCTAAAAGTGATGAACAGAACACTAAGGGCCAGTTTCACGGACAAGGATTATGCCTGGTCTTGGACTAAAAAAGCAGGATCAATAAAGATTTCCATTCAACTTGGATATTTAGTCCAGGACTAGGCTTAATCTCTGTCCGCAAAACCAGCCCTAAACCTTCTTTCCAATTATGGTTCAAATGGAACATGGAACTGACTGCTACCAAGTTTATTCCCTGTATTTCTGAATTGTAAGCACCAAGTTGTATTTGTTGGTCTAGAGATGCCATAGGTGTTTGGGATACAATTATGATGACTTGACCACACATGCATCTGGTCGCTGTTGAAATGCATAATATATAAAAGTGTTCATACATTTTAATGATTTCTACAAATGCTTAAAAGCTATTTAAAGGAAAACCACATCTTTAATGAATGATGAAGATGAATTAAAAATATAATCTCAAGACCAATTTTTACTGTATTATTATTATTACAATTTTTATCAGTAATTTATAAACAACTGGATGTGCCCATGTTCATTGGCTCATCTGAGGCTTGTGTGCATCAAAAGAAGTTCAGGGAGTTGAACAATTTGTTAAATTAAATTTGGACGACCAATTCTGTGATTAAATCTAATCTCGCAAAGCAAGTGAAAATCAAAACAAAACTCTTGTACACTAGACACTTCTTTCTAGCTCACATGTTTAGGGTCTTACAAACAATTTCATTAGATTGTCTAACTAGAATGCCTCACTTTGCTAAAACTTGGCGATGTCACCCCTTAAATGCGATACAAAAAAAAGGCCTTACACCAAGAGATACTTTAGAGCAGGGATACTCAAATCTTCCCTACATGGGCCAGAGCCTGCTGGTTTTCTGTTCTACCGCATCATACCTCATCATTAATTGCACCCACCCACAGGGTGAGCATCCGGTTTGGCAAAGTGACGCAAATGAGGAAAAGCCTTAAACCTGCATTCTATCTGAGTTCCAGCTGGGGCGATACGTCTGGTTGCAAAAGAGCTTGGTTTCTGTAATATGAGAATGAGAGACACTTCAAACACACTTTATTATTACCTCAGTAAACATTTTCATAATGAGTATATGGTCTCAATCGCTAGATTTAAGACTTCTGCAATATGTAATGATGTAAATTATTTTAATTATGGTATCGTTGATTTTAAAATCGGCGATAAAGCAAAGGGGCGTTTAGGGCGTGGCTATGACACTCAAAAGAGTTAGCAGTTCAGTTTTTCCAGTAAGTAATGTTACATTTTGTTTTACATTTTGTTTTAATACTGTTTTTCATTAGCATCCCATTTAATATCCGTTAGCTAGCTAGATTACTCCCTCTCATCTAAAATCGTCACATCCGCAACCAAGATGTCTGCGCCCGTAACGGCAAATTCAATTACCCAAATCCAATCTTTACAAATCAATGGGTGACTTCACACATGTAACATCCAGTGATATATACAATCTATGCACCCACCTGGTGTCCCAGGTGTAAATAAATGCTGGATTAGAGGATTGTAATGAAACAGTGGAGTGGACCTGGATTTGAGGGCCAGATTAGAGTATGAGGGCTTTTTAGAGTTCTACCGTTACTGACAAATACACAAAAGGAAGTCTTAATCAGTAACACAGTCAGAGCTAAAGTGGGACTATAAGAGTGGAAATAAGAGTCTGGGGGCAGGAATAATGTTCGGTAGTATAGTGTTTTTTTTGTGACTTTATTTTCTGTTAACATATAAATACATAAAAAAAATCAGGTTCCAAAACGTCACACAGAAGATAGCGGGTTAATACATACAAAAACGAATCACAGTCTTCAGTCTGATAGACTGCACATTTACTATTAGAGAGAAACAGAAAACCAGTCTAACATCACACACAGAGGCTCTAACCTAGCAGTTAATGAAACGCAGATCAAGGTAAACAATGTTGGTGTCTTCTTTCTAGAAAGGCTGGAGGCATACTCAGATCCATAACACACCAGAGACAGTCTAAGCCCCTGGGTTCCCAACCTGTGGGTGACTATAGGCATAGGGAAAACAAGTATAGGTGTAACCACTTGTCCTCATCCCTACTCACCTAACAGGCCAGGTAACCCCCGGGTCTTTAAGCCCCCAGGATGCCGGTTCCTCACACACTGTATGAAGGGGAATTAAAACATGACCATAAAGTTACATATTCATGGCCAAGGGTGGTCCAGCAATGTCACTGCCTCCGGTGCACACGTACTGCTGCAGAAGGGGTTTGAAGGTGATCCATGCTCTTGTAGCAAAAACTCCTTTAAATTCTTACATTTTTCAGTTCAATAAGGCATGAAGAAAACTAATTTATCTTAGAAAGGGGACATTTGGTACCAGTGAGTCTGTTATGTATAGCTAATAAGAAGGATAAAGGGGTTGAGGGCAGTGGTGTGGTCATTTACATAAAATATATGAATAGGTTTATACTAATATGCCTGCAGATTATGTTGCTGTTGACAAAAAGTAACAATTAAATCCAGGGATTCCTAGCAGTGTGGACTCAAAATGCAGCAGGAACAGCAGGAAAGGTTGGCACTACCGTAGATAAGCAACACAACCAGGTGGACTTTAAACAGGGTCAGGTAGGAGGCATCAGGCGAGTTAGTCCTGAGTGTAGACCAAAGGCTAAGAGCATCATACGATTCCACAGAGACACTAGAGATTTAAGAATGAGCAGTCCTTAGACCCAAAATAATCTCTTAGCATGAATATCAGGTTGATTTCAGTTTCCAAACAAATGCACTGATGAAACATAGGAACACATATGGTTTAAAGTTTGTGTTGGCAGAAGGTCTGTAGTTCACAGGGTAGACATTTCATTAAAGGACAATTCCAATCTTAATAACACTTGGGTACCGAGTCGACCGTCCTCTGGGATATGTTTTCATGCTAATCTAATGTGTCCAGTTTCAAGACCACGCCACCAAATGGACACCAACAGACTGCAACCACCCTAAGAAGAGGGTCGAGAATAGGCCACAGAGTGTACTCTTATCCCACAAGCAGGCCAGTACCTCGGCCCCTGAGTGGCGCTGGAGTGAGGATATCTCAGTGGAGGGAGCCTACCAGGCAAGCAAGCATGGGTGATTCGTCAACAGTACCGCCATACAATTAAAGCCCCCTGAATCAGAATACTCTATATCGTAGAACATACTGAAGAGATGAGTTTTCAGCATATACTTAAATGTTGAGACTTAGTCTGACTCTCACATGGGTTGGCAGATCATTCCAGAAAATTGGAGATCTAAATGAGAAACCCCATCCTCCTTGTTTACAAATTCGTACATAGGACAGCACCAAATCAGACAGATAATTAGGGGAATGTCCATGTAGTGCTTTGTAAGTTAACAGTAAATCTTTGAAATCAGCACTAGCCTTAAGCAGCCAGTGTAGAGAAACTAGAGTTGGGGTAATATGTTCATATTTTGCGGTTCTAGTCAAAATTCTGGCGGCCATGTTAAGCACTAACTGACGTTTTTTGGGGGTTTTGTCTGGGTAACCAGAAAAGACAGCATTAAAATAATCCAATCTATAGGTAACAAAAGCATGGATTAACTTTTCTGCATCATTCCTTGACAGAAGGTTTAGCAGTTTGCTATGTTCTGGAGATGGAAACAAGCTGCTCTTGAAATATGTTTTACATGTTAATCAAAAGAGAATTCTGGGTCCAGTGTAACACCAATGTCTTTGACATTTTTTTCTGATAACTGTACATCTATGTTCATTGCCAGATTTGACAGCAGGTATCTTTGTTTCTTGGGACCTAAACGTAGCATTTCTGTTCTTTCTGAGTTTAGAAGTAAATCATTTTTACTTCCAGGGGGTACAATTTTGGGGATTCACCCATTTTCAATGAAACGTACAGCTGTGTTTCATCAGCATAGCAGTGCAATTCGACATTGTGTTTCCAGATGACATCACCAAGAGGTAACATATATAAAGAGAACAGTAGGGGTCCCAAAACAGAACGTTGAGGAACACCAAAGCATACTTTTGATTTTTTGGAGGACATAAGATACAAACGGCCACAGATACAAAATGTCCAATAGATAGGATCTGAGTCTGCACAGATTTGGTCGGATGATACTTGGAGGTCATTCATCACCTTCAAAAATGCAGTTTGAGTGCTATGATGGGGTCTAAACCTACACTCTAAAAACAAATGGTTCTTCAGCTATATAGCACCAGTACCATTTAAAGAACCTGTTAAGCCCAGTTAGGTTCTTCAGCGGTTCTTTAGCAGTTCTTTGGGGTGGTTATGGTGCTATATGGCACCTCTTATGATTATATATAGTACCATTTTTAATGATAGGTGCTATATAGCACTTAAAGTGGTTCCCCTATGATTACAAGCAAAAGAACCACTTTTTGTGCTATTTAGCACCATTTCTTTAGGAATGCACAGAGTCACTGGCCCTCCTTTATCAAACGTGCGTAGAAAGCAGTGTGGATCTGAGCGCAAAAATAATCTTACAACGAGACTCACTTGGGATTAACAAGACATTCATATCACTCAAATTCCAGCGTATGAATAAGCGGCTGTTGATAAATCAGAAGGTTGAAAACAATCGTAATTTAAATATCACGCCCACAAATATGCACGGATTAGAAGCCTCGCCCTTAGAATTTACGACATGAATAAGCGAAATCCGGCAAAGAAAAGGAGTTTCTCTGAGATAAAATAAAGACGCTCAGGTCTCAGGTGCAGGCCAACTGCTTGGTTTTATTTGGAAGCTTAAAATCAGGCGTCGATTGTTAAAGGAAAATGTGGTGTTGACTGAGGTTACTGCTAGTCATTGAAACCGATTAATGAGAACCTGAAGTGTATTTCAAATAAATTAATTATTTTCACTAAACATTCCACGTTGTATTTTTTAATTAGCTTTCTTACCCAAGATAGCACTTACTATATTAGAAGCTCAGAATAACATCCTGTCTCCTTCGTAGAGCCCCCAATGGTGGCTGTTGTGTCCACTGATCTTTATTGAATGGCACCGTTCCCCATCGCAATATCGTCGGGAACCCCACATGCCATAATTATGTTGCAGGCCTGCTCTGGTGTGTATAGCAGTCCCCCCACCCCACCCCACTTACCCAAGACAGAGCCACCTGCCCTTAAGCAAACCTATACATCACTCCACTGTGGTTCGTGTACGTGTGTGCGCACTGTTGAACCTGCGCTCCTGGTTGTTTCGTGATTTGCAAGCGGTGTTAGGTATTCAGTCAGGGCATAACCTTTTTCACCAAGAGGAATATTTCACCAAAGAACTATGTAGAACTATTATATTAATTGTACGAGGGCATAACACATCCAACTGTTTCACCAAAGAACTATGTACAACTATTATATTAATTGTACGAGGGCATAACTCACCGAGGAGATGACTCCAGCCATGCAGTGCGCCCTCCTCTAGCATTGTTCCAATGCTTCAGTTTAGAATAATAAAGAGACGCGAGTCCCACCCAGCCAGTTAAGGTGCTATATAGCACCACTACTTCTCCAGCAGTTCTCCAGCGGTTCTTCAGCGGTTCTTCAGTGGTTCTATGATGTGCTTAAGGTGCTATATGGCACCTCTTATGGTTCTACATGGCACCATTTTTAAAGATATGTGCTATATGGCACTTAAAGTGGTTCCCCTATGATTACAACCCATGAACCACTTTTAGTGCTATTTAGAACCTTTTGTTTTTAGAGTGTAACCTTTGACTGTTTCATCCTAACATCGCTAATGCCAACTTGAATAACAATATCTCTATACTCTCTAGCCTTGCCTGTTTTTGATTTTGCTAGCACCAACCTCAGATTAGCCTCTACGTCGGTAGCCCTGGCCCCAGGTAAGCACTGCATGTTCGCTGGCTGATTCTTCAGCTTTTCATTTTGTCATTAGTCCTGCTTAGACACGTCTGCCGCTCAATCCCGAAGAGAGACGACTCAGGCCCTGAATCAGAATCAAGCGGGGAAAAATGGTTGAAAGTGTCACTGGCTTTGAATTCAACACCAGCTATGCAGGCCGACGTGGTCTTTTCCCAGCAACCATGAGAAAAGGTTAGGCTGCGATAACAGTGCAGGGGAGTTAAAATACCTACTAATATCAACACTACCTGGTGGCTCAGAAGTGTTCTTATCCTTTTTTACATTGGAATAAGCCTTTCCTGGCAACTGTGTCTGAAGCCAAGCCTCTAACTTAGGCTTATCAAGAAGTTGAGTACAGCAAGGGCAATACAACATGCTACTTAGCTTCGGCTGTCCAAAGTAGTTAAGATACTCTTCTTTGAGGTGAAAAGTATGTTGAATAGTATTATTAAAAGAATAATACATTGACTCATAAAATAGAGTGTTGCACAGATGATGAAATATAATACATTTAAAAGAGTTCACAATTCTACTGAGCACATTTCTCCAGTTATTCAGCAATTGCACTGGCTTCCAGTAAAGTATAGAGTTGAATTCAAGATCTTGCTACTGACTTATAAGGCACTTCATAATCTTGCACCCCAATACCTTACTCAACTTCTCCATGTTTACACTCCTTCACGTGCTATCAGATCTTCATGTTCAATTTCTCTTTTGGTACCTCGGATTCGACTAACTACTCCAAGTGCCAGATATTTAGTTACAGTGGGTATAGAAAAGATTCACCCCCCTGTAAAACAATCACATTTTGTTGCTTTGCAGCCTGAAATGAAGACAGACACAGTTTTTGTTTCATTCAGCTGTATTTATTCAGTGCAACTTATGACATCCAAGTGAAAGATATAAAAACCAACATGTCAGAAAAAAATAATAAATAAATAAACTATCACTGAGTTGGAAAAAGGATCACCCCCTTTTTACAGTATTTTGTTGAACCCCCTTTTACTTTAATTACAGCCTTTACTCTGTTGGACTATGTCTCTACGAACTTTGCACATTTAGACATTGCAATATTTGACCACTCTTCTTTGCAGAACTGCTCAAGTTCAGTTAAATTTGATGGTGACCATTTGTGGACTGCTGTCTTCAAGTCATTTCACAGATTTTCAATAGGGTTTAAGTCTGGGCTCTGACTAGGCCATGCAAGGACATTCACCTTTTTCTCCTTCAACCACTGTGTGGTCAGTTTTGCTGTGTGCTTTGGGTCAATTTCATGTTGGAAGGTAAATCTTCTTCCCATTGACAACTTTCTGGCAGAGAGCAGCAGGTTTTCCTAAAGAATTTGACTGTATTTTGCCCCATCCATTTTTCCTTCTATCCTGACAAGTGCTCCAGTCCCTGCTGCAGAGAAACAACCCCATAACATGATTTACCACCTCCATGCTTTACTGTAGGAATGGTGTTATTTAGATAGTGAGCTGTATTGGATTTTTGCCAGACATATCGCTTGGCATTGAGGCCATACATTTCCATTTTATTCTCATCTGACCATAACACCTTTTCCCACGTGGCCTTAGAATCTTCAAGGTTTGTTTTGGCAAAGCTCAATTGTGACTGCATGTGGCCTTTCTTGAGGAGTGGCTTTTTTCTTGCAACCCTCCCATACAATCCACATTTGTGGAGAATTTATGATATTGTTGTCAATTGCATACAATGAACTGTCTTTGTCATGAATTCCTGCAACTGCTTCAGAGTTGCTGTAGGCATATTGGTAGCCTCTCTGACCAGTTTCCTCCTGGCACTTTTATCCAGTTTGAAGAGAAGTCCTGACCGAGGGAGGGTCTTTGTTGTACCAAATACCTTCCACTTCTTAATAATGGTCTTCACTGTGCTTCTAGGCACTGATAAAGCCTTTCAATTTTTTTGTATCCATCTCCTGACTTATGCCTATCCACAATTTTTTCCTCTAGATCTTTTGACAATGCCTTGCCGCCCATAGTTGATTGTTGTCTTCAGTTGCACTACATGACTGATGTGCTTCAGGAAAATCTTGATTCATGCTGAGCTAATCAAAATGACCACAGCTGATCACAGTTGAAGTAAATTGGCTTTGTGTGCTATTGAGAAGGAGAGTAACTACACCTGGTTGGGTTTACAAGTAATTTTTAGAATGGGGGTGATTCTTTTTCCAACTTAGTGATTCTGTTTTTTAATTTGTAATTAATTTTTTCGGACAAGTTGATATTCTATCTTTCACTTGGATGTTATGAGTTGAACATACAGCTGAATGAAACAAAAATGGTGGCTGTCCGTTTTAATTTTAGGCTGCAGAGCAACAAACTGTAATTATTTTACAGGGGGTGATTCTTAACTATACCCACTGTATGCTGGCCCCCACCTATGGAACTCCCTTCCCCTTGATGTTTGCAATAGCGATTGATTGTTGACTTTTAAAATGCGTCTTAAACGTACAATATGTACTTTTTCGCTAGGGGTCTCTCAATCAAAACAATAGAAAATGATGTACTTGGATGACATCGGGATGTAGCGTGGGATCATGGGTTTTGTTATTGTCGTCAATGACAACCTTCCAATCTGGCGTCTCCGGCAGAAAAAAAATTTCACTCACAAAGTAATGTATTGTTAAAAATATTATAACTTTATTCACGTTATGTTTGGCCGTTCCCTGGAACTTAGAGCAACTACAGCAGTCAAAGATTATATGACGCCATTGACGGAAGACAAAATGAAATGTCCCGTGTCTTAGAATTATATTACAAATTTCTCTGGGTTTGAAAGTTGGTGGAAACATTTAGGATAATGTAAGAACACAACTAAGAAATATACATAGGTATAGTGATGTTTTCTTTTTTAATACAAAGTACATCTTTTGTTATTGTTTTGGAAAACTACATATTGTACCTTTAAGACATCTTTTTATTCAGGCTTTTTATAATATGTTTTATTGAGTTTTTACTTCACTGTATCTGTATATGCAGCTTGTTTGTTAAGATTTGTCTTATGTATATTGCTTATAAGGTGACCTTGGGTGTTATGAAAGGCGCCATTAAATAAAATGCATTATTGTTATTATTATTATTATTATCTCCACTGGAGATATACTGAGGAATAAACTTGGAGTGTCGCAAACAGAGCTCTACGTTCAAGTGTGTCGCCCCCCACCCTCCGGTGGTATCAAAATGGAATCACTTTCTTCTGGCTATAACAATTAAAACAAGCACAACTGGTTTTGACACATTTACATTAATAAAATTATTCCACAGACCTTAAGACGTCAACTTAGTGCAAACACAATTAATGCAAAAGAACAGGTTCACCCATATTAACATTAATTCAAATGTCTTGCCTCAGGGGGCGAGACGTTGGTCTCCGTGGATCTTCACAGATATCTTTTGGCCATCCGGCTAGATAACTACCTGTAGAGAGAAACATGACATCTGCAACCTTGATGTATATTTTATAATTCCTCCCTTTATGGGACCGTCATAAGAACATATAATACTATTGTAATCAATCCAGTGGCTGTCATGGTATATAGTTGGTCTGTTGGTCTTCACTCAGGTGGAGTCTGTGCAGGGGGGAGTTGACTCTGACCCCTCCTGTGTATTAGCTCCTCTAAGGAAGCCCATTGGCCTCAATGGGTGTGAGATGTTGGGGGAAGATGTCAGCCACCAGCCAGCTGCCAGAAATTCATATTTGACCCGTATAGAAGTGTCTCATTCCACTACAGACATGGTATTTAATGAAAAAGAATCATCAAACTATACGAAAGTACTAACAGTGTTGATATTCACTCTCACCTATTAGGACACCATTTTATTTATGCTTAATGATGTTCTGGCTTAACCCAACTAGGTTGAAATGTGTTGTTAGGATTGCCAACCCTTTTATTGGCACTGTTTTCTTGTCCAATGTCAGCCTGATGAAATAACAAAGATTATCACATGGCAAATAGCATTACACATATTTGGAATAAAATCGTTTTTTCGACATCAGACTGATTCAGACTCCCAATAGCAGCACTCATTCATATCTGTATTCTAACCTTTATAATACTTTTGAGCAATGGAGAAACACCAGGATTCATGCCAGATTGGATGAATCATTGACCTGATAAGGAAAACCTACCATATGATCAATCCAGAAGCATCTCACACTTTTGAAAAGGCTTCACTACTCAGACAAACATACTATTGGTATGATGCCTTTCAATGTGTCAAACAACCCTGAACAGATTGCATCAGGTGGTGGAACTGAATTTGACAAAGTTTCAATATTATTCTCAGGAGAAAACTCAAAGTAAAAATTAATTTAATAGATAAAAAGAGTTTAAAAATACATTACACGTATTAAAGATAAATTTGCTCCAGAGACTTTAAGGTTAAGAATTCATGCAATGTGGAAAAATTGGCCATGATGACCCTAGTAAGACAGCCTGGAAAGAAGAATGGTTTTCTGCCCGTGTTATATAACTAAGCCCTTGAAGGTTAAGATTGCTGTTTAGGAGGCTCAAGGGGAACTTGAAACCACACTGTCTTATCTATAGGTTACATTCTCATCCAGGCCTTTCTTGGTCATCAGGCTAATGGATCATAAATCCCCCTTTAGACTGTGGCCCCGTCCACAGGAACAGATTTTTTCTATGCGGTTTTGCCATTCGTCCACACGAAAATGCTGTATCAGGTCACTCAGAGGCGTCATGCCGATTGAGATTTTTGAGCCAAGTGAATTTCCTTTTCAATATCTGTATTTGTGGGCACGTTTCCGTGTGTTGTGCACACTGTGCCCCCTTAAAAAAATAGGTCCCCAACGCCTCTGAGGTCACTGAAACCGAGCTTTTTTGAAAACTCCGGCCAGGGTGAAGTTTTTTAGAAACTCGGGTTCCAGTTTTGTCGTGTTGATGGTGAAACCGGAGATTTTAGCTTGTGAAGTCTGAGTGCGCACTGTTATCTCCTTTGTTTGACGTCAGATTGTGCGCCACTATCTCCATTGTTTACAAGAGGAGTCTGTGCAAATAAAAATTATTAGAAAAAGAGTATGTGCAATGGCTGACGTAGCCAAAATATCGCTGCTAATAACTGTGCTAACAGGGCTTATATGAGGGCTCATGTATATCGATACATGCACAGTTATCACATTACATTGCGGAACAGAGGTGCACAGTTATCACATTACATTGCTGAACAGAGGTGCACAGTTATCACATTACATAGCTGAACAGAGGAGTCAGAATGCAATACTACTCAGGTCACTGCTTATGACTACGCTATGGTCCCACCACACAGACCTTGCCGGTTTTGGACAATGACAGGTTTTGGAAGTGTCTACTGGACACGTCCTACCGTAACAGGTAATAACCCTTTTGTAGGCTTCTGATTGGCCAACATGGCTTTAGGGTTTGGGTTATATTGTCACCTGTTGGTTTGGCATGCTCTTGATAGCACATGATCAGGCGTTTTTGCGTTTTCATATGGACAGAGATTTTTTAAACCGTGCTTGTGTGGATGACATTTTTTTTTAAAGAATGAAGAAAAACTCAGCTTTCAAAAAACCTGTGTATGTGTGGACAAGGCCTAGATCTGCTTAAAGACGCAGGCCACATTCCTATTCTGAACCTCTCCTACTGGAAGGTACCAATGGGGGATATATTTATAGGCATATATGTACTGAATATAAAAAGATTAGTTAATACATAAGGATTAAACATACATTGTTCCCACAACATCACAGGCCATGGTAGGAGCTACTAGGAAATCCATAGCAAACTGAGAGAACAGATTCTCAGTGATTTGGAAAAAGCAATGTCCCATCCATTAAGTTATGGCTCAGCACTCTGGCAAACATTACATTTAAAGAAGGAAGTTAAGTGCCAGGCTACGCACATTAGTCATGATCTGGCAACCTCTCCTCTGCAGGACAGGCAACACTGTGATGTGCCTCACAGTGCCCCTGTTGTGCTCATGCTGGTGCATGTGGTCAGACATTTTATGTGCTGGCCCTCTCGTCTGTGCTTTGGGGAATTCCTGTACCCCCAGTATGTTAAATACAAATTTTTGGAACAATACTTACTTACAAGAGTTCTTATTTTTTCAATATATATATCTGGACAAACTGCATTTACCTTGGTTCTACAGTATAAGTTTCTAACTGCAATGGAACACAATGCTAAGGTACCACTAATAATGTGTAGAATATGATGTACAGGACACTACCAGTCAAAACACCCAGGAATTATCAAGATTTTGATAGGAATTCACCAAAGTGGCTTTAAATTCATTAAAAAATATATTCAAGGAATTACCGGTAGCACTTTATTTTGCAGGACCGAAATAACTAGATAATTAATAGGAAACAACCAAGACACAACCAGGAAACAAAGACAAAATAACTGAGTAACAGCATGGTAACTGCACATCAATACTAAGCCTTGCGGTAACACTTTAGAATAAGGATCCTTCGTTAATGATTAACTACACAGGAACAAATGAGTAACACATTATTAATAATGTAGTAACTACTATTAACTAACAAGAAACTCGGATTAACAAATTAGTTACGTAATAGCACACAGATGAAAGTGGTAGTTCACTATTAACTAATCAATATCTAATATTTTTTAATGCTTCCCAGAGAACTACTGAAAGTTTCATAATTTGTGCAAAACTAATCGATAACTAATGCAAGACAAATTACTAGCACTACAATAACATTTTAACTGCTACTCTAAACATAGACAAGGTAGTATACTTTTAGAAAATGTTCTTAGAAGTATGTAGTAGTATGATCTTCACTTTAGAATACAGATCCAAATAGTTAGTAATTCCTTTAGAAATATAGTTACACTTGAGTCATTACCTGTTAGTTACCATGATCTTCACTTTAAAATACAGATCCACATAATTACTAATTCCTTTAGAAGTATGTAGTAACACTTGAGTCATTACTAGTTAGTCACCATGATTATTACAATAGTTACTAATGAAAAGCCAATCCGAATGTGTAGAATCATGCCGGAGAATTGGTCACAGGACAAGTAAGGTCCCGACAACTGCATTTAAAAATCATCTATAGGGCACAGCATAAGCTAATTACTGACAGCTTTCCCAAATCATAAGTCTGCTATGCTATTACATATTGATACTGTAAACAACCTTGTGTATCTGTTTACAGTTACAATGTTAATGTAGTGCTAGTCATTTGTCCTGCATTAGTTATTGATTAGTTTTGCATGAATTATGAAACTTTCAATAGTTCTCTGGGAAGCATTAAAGGAGAATTCTGGGCGATTTCAAAACGTAGCTCTGTTGTTTGCATATCAGAAGTGCTGTCCGTAGCGTTAATAACTCAAACAATCTGTATTGCCAAAACCGTGTTTACCTTTTGCTGCCAATAGACAACCATTACACATTTACGGGGCAAGTTAAAAAGCGTCCTTTGAGCCACTAAACATGTTCAAAATGTAATTACTAGTCCATATCCATTTGCACTGTTTTCATTATTTCTTATGTGTCTTGTTTTGTTATAGGTTCTCTTGTGGTATATTCAATGCATTGCATGGTGGTTGTGTTTACTATGTTATTTATGTACTGTTCCTTTAAGGATCTCGACGCCTCCCGGTTGCTTGGCAGCAGCTAAGTTATAACACAGTTCAAGTGTGGGTGATCAGTATGATTACACTCAGCTGTGTCTAGGTATGTAATTAGTAGTCATGATATAAGGAGCTGTCAAGCGACCGGGAGGTGTCGAGTATTGAGGGTATTACCCCGTCACTGTGTTTAACCATCGGTTGTATTTTCAGGATGTCAAGGATTCCAAGTGTAAATTTATGTGTTGTATGAATATTGTTGTACGCTTTGTTTAAATTTTGTTTCATTCAGTGTCCTTGCCACTGATTAAGAGCACGAGGTGTCATAGAAGTTCCGTTGATATCTATATATTCAGTTAAAAAGCACCCGGCTACCCATCTTCTGTGCATTCCTGGAATCTACTCATTAAATATAACGTTGTATCATATACCATCTACTGTCTCCGGTCTCTCTCCTTCAATCCCCAACACAACGTGACACTTTGGCCCTGCCTTGTCAGTTAATTACCTTAGTTTCCAAGTAATTTTATCTATGTAACTACAAGAATGTTAAATGTTTTTTTAACAAATAAGGAGTTTGTCACACAATATGAATTAACATTGTGTTTAACAAATGTTGTGTAGAAAATGATGGTCTGGAAGATACAGGCATAAGCAAGTCAAATGACCCATATGAAAAGGCTAAATATATATAGCTCTTCTCGAGTGAGGGTGGTCAACTGGCTCACCTTTTTATATACAGGTTTGTTTAAGTTATTTTCACTCTCACTCTTACTCTTACTCTCTATTTACGATAATTTGTCTTCAAACTGGTACAATAGATGTTAGTAAAATTATTTTTAAGACCATTGCTTTGCTTGGTATTATGAATACTGTACACAGCAGATGGTATAGGCCTTAGCTGTCAAACAGGTTCCACAGAGGGCCTAGTGTATGCTGGTTTTTGGTCTTTCCTTTCAATTAGAGCCAAATTAAGACCTAGACTGCCATGTGAAAGGAGATCTTAACAAATAAATGTCCTTATCAATCATTCAGCTACAAGGTAAGAGTGATAACCTGCATACACTAGGCCCTCCATGGAACCGGTTTAAGCCTGTGGTATAGGCCTTAAAAACACACATGTATTGTTACATCATGTCTCTACATCTGCTTTCACTATGCTCATGGATGGTTTGGCAGTTCCTGGTAAAGAAAGGCATGTGGTTAAGATTGCTAGAAGATTTAGAGGCATGTGTGGTCTGGTACAACTATTGTCAGTGACTCTGGTCTGTAAATGTCTTTGAAACAGAAAGGTTACATACATCACCAGGTTAAGTCATTTCTTTGTGCATCCTGGAACAGGAGCTCACACCCAGCACATTGATTGAGCATGACGGACGTATAATGCAAAAGTGTACAGGTTCAGAGGAAACATGAAATCTGGAAACTTTGCGTGAAACCCTGCTTTAAATAGTGGAAGAGTGGAAACAATGAAGGGGTAGGAAGCATCATGAATCTGTCCTTGGTTCTTTGTTTAAGGACATCAGAGCAGTGTACAAAGTATAATATTCCATAGTGGCCACCTCATGGCTCAGTGGTCTACGTCGCTGTCTTACAACCCAACTGAGTAATAGTGACCAGTGTTTGCATCCTGATAGTTGTCGGATTAAGATACCTTGCCACATCGCTGTCTAGCAACACCTACCATACAGATTGACCGTGCTGATTGAATTGCAGTGGTATAGCTGGTGAATGTGTAACCTCCCACTAGTGTGCCAGGTAAAGACTTACGTGTTAAACCAGAATCATCGGAACAGTGACATGTGCTTGGAGGAAGCATGTGAGCACTCTCGACATGCTGCACCTGCTAAGGGTTTACACACAAGGCAAGGTGAGAGGGGAATTGGACAAGACCAATTGGGAGGCAAAGAATGGGGGAAAGGTCATTTTCTATATTTATGATTGTATATATGTGTATATATTGATATATGTATATGTAGGTTTTGTGTGTAAAATGTACCAGTAAATGTTATTATGTATATGTACTGAATTTTGAATCTATGCATGTTGTTCTATCAATAATGTTATCTCTGTATTTACTTTGATTTACTTAGGTGAAAAACAAGGGTTTTCACTACAGACATAATGTTTTAAATTTACTGTAAATTTACATTGAAGGAGGGTAGATCGTTGCTTTAGATTGCAGGGAAAAAGTATGGTTCTTACACTGAAAGTACATAGAAATTGAAGTGGAAACAAAAATGAAATAACTGGTAAATTGGTGGGTAATAGGAGGACTACCTATGCTACTACCTGACTGGTACCAGGATGGTAATAAGGAAAGATGTAAAGGGGATAGCTACATATCTATGTGTAACAATTAAAATACCATAAATTGCAATATGAACAGTATTAAAGAACCATTAGTTAAACAAAACACACATGAAGTAACAACAAAAACAACGTTGAAAAAGAGAAAACTATTGTGAATTGCACTGATACAACAGCTTACACAACAAATGAGTTCATCAATTTAGTTGTTCATCAACAATGGTTGGCAGGAAGGTAATGAAATAATGGCTGATTGACATAGTTTATGTGATTGTTGCTTAGTGGAAATACTTTCAACATTACAACATAACAATTCACCATAACGAAACAACAACAATGGGAAACTAGCATGGTCTTACCCCCAGTATTGTCTTCTCAGTAAATCTTTCCCCTCTTCTTTTCTAGCCATTTCCTTTTAATTTCCACAGCAAGGCTTACTATTGATGTGCAGTTACCATGCTGTTACCCAGTTGTTTTGTCTTTGTTTTTTGGTTGTTTCCTGGTTGTTTCCTATTCAGCCTGGTCTCTCAGAAATCTGTGAAACTGGGACCAAAATCCGTGTCAGTTTCACGGAAAAGTCTGCCATGGGCGCACAGTGAGACCTTGCTGTTAACTCGATCTAAGTCTTACCCAAACCCTGACCTTAACCACTCAGATACCTTGCTTTAAATTTGATCTAAGCCTTACCCAAACCGTTACCCTAACCTTAACCACTGAGAAACCTTGCTGTAAATTCTATCTAAGACTTACCCAAACCATTCCGTGAAACTTACCCAAACCATTCGAGTTTTGACTATTATTTCTGATCAATATAATGCCACATTGATGAAGAAAGGTATACATTTTATTAAAACACATGTAAATTCCAGGGTAATATTAAATGTATTCAAACTTTTTTTTAACCAGGTGGGCATGTTGAGAACAATTTCTCATTTGAAATGGCCAAGATAAAAGTGAAAAGGTGCAAGATGTCACAAAGTTACACATGAATTACACATATAACATATTAATTACACTGGGGAATAAAAGAGAGAACAAAATAAGGTACTGTGCAGACCGGTGCGTGCAAATCACCATATGGCAAAAACTAAGGCATCAGATCAAGAGGGCATGTAGTATGGCACCGAAGCTCTTTTTGAGGTTTGTTAACACAAGAGTCCAATGTACACTGAAAAAAGTGATTCATTGGATTAACCTTACAAAATTACTTCAACTGGTTACAAGCTACAGAATTAGGTTGTTTCAACTCAAAATAACACATTGATCAATACTTAATAGTTTTTTTTAGTTGAGACAACCTAATTCTGTAGCTTGTAACCAGTTGAAGTAATTTTGTAAGGTTACACTTTTTTCAGTGTAGGGCTGAATGTATAGAATGGCTGAATGTATAGAATGGTGTCGTCTGTATAGAGGTGGATCAGAGAGTCCCCAGTGACAAGAGCAACATCATTGATATACACAGAGAATAGTGTCGGGCTGAGAATCGAACCCTGAGTCACCCCCTTTGAGACATTGACACTTGACTTAGCAATGTTCTGTTCTTCATCCAACTTGGTTGGAATGTAACATGAGGACTGCCACACCTTTTAATTGGCTCTGTTTTCTTGTCCCCTGTCCAGATACATTTCTTCTCAATAAATACAACCACTGAAACTATTGGGGAGGCATTCTTTATTCCTTTTTTTGTATTGAAATGTATTACTGAACCCAGATGTTTTATAGTGTTTTAGAACCATACGGTTCTACTTTAGATGCAAATATAACCATTAGAAAGACACATTAAAATGTGAATCGTTTTTATTGTCATGGCAACAGTGCATTCCTTCCCCCAAAATGTCCTCATCATTTGTACCTTAGAGGTTCATCCAGAGTCCATTAGTCCAAGGGGAATACACCCAGCCCAAAGGTTTTCTATTTCTTAAAGGTCCTTATTTTCATTTCTTTCTTCCTCTATGTTTAACTAGGCTGTAAGAATGGGTAGAGTGAGGGAAAGGGGAAAGGAGACGGAGTGTATGGGTGGAGTAGTGTTTCTATGACTCATTCTAAGCTACAGCTTAACTAGACTTATGTCCCTTTCAGACAAAGACACAATTGAGTGCACCTTGGACAAACGTCAAGTTCTTATAGTGTATTCTGGTTGGAAAACCCTTTTCTAGAATGCTTTGTAAATAGTACAATAAAGCATCCTAAACATAATTATAACTTAATGCTCTCAGTTATACACTGTGTGCACAACTATTAGGCAAGTTGTATTTTTTTTATTATTGAACAACTACAGTGCTCTCGAAAATTGAGGTCTTGGCTCAATACCTATGTGTGCACAATTGTTGGGCAACTATTAGTGTGCAGAATAATTATGCAACTAAATTGTTGATTTCCTTCTGTTAAGTAACAATAATAAACAAACAGCTCAAAATATACAAATAAACATTTCTGACATTTCAAAACAAATCAGTGACCAATATAGCCACCCTTCTTTTCAATAACAGTCACAAGCCTTCCATTCATGTAGTCTGTCAGTTTCTTGATTTGTTGACAATCAACTTCTTTTTTCACAGCCTCCCAGTCATTTTTCAGAGAGGTGTACTGTTTTCCTTCACCGTAAATCTACCATGTAAGAAGGGACCACAAGTTCTATCAATAAGGTTTAGGTCAGGGGAGGAAGGGGGCCATGTAATTATTCTTTCATCTTTAAGGCCTTTACCTGCTAGCCATGCAGTGGAGTATTTCGATGCATACGATGGAGCATTGTCCTGCATAAAAATCATGGTCTTCTTGAAAGATGCAGACTTCCTGTACCACTGCTTGAAGAAAGTGTCTTCTAACAACTTGCAGTATGTTTTAGAGTTGAGTTTGAGTCCATCTTCAACCCTGAAAGGTCCAACTAGCTCATTTTTAATAATACCAGCCCATACCAGTATCCCACTTCCACCTTGCTGGCGTCTGAGTCGAAGTGAAGCTTTATGCCCATTACTGATCCAGCCACGGGCTCATCCATCTGGCCCTTCAAGAGTCACTCTCATCTCATTAGTCCATAAAACCTTCAGATATTTCTAGACCCAGTCTTGATATTTCAACTTATGCATCCTGTTCAGTGGTGGTTGGGTTTCAGCCTTCCTTACCTTGGCCATGTCTCTGAGCACTGAACACCTTCTGGGCACTCCAGGTAGGTTGCAGTTCTGGAATTTCACAGCACTGGAGGATAACGGGTTCCTTGTAGCTTCACGTTTGAGTCTTCTCAAATCTTTGGCAGTTCATTTGTGTCTTTTTTTCTTAACACATTTCTCACAACCCTGTTGATTACGTGCAACAAAACGTTTGATGTTTCTGTGGTCATGCTCCAATATCTTAGCAATTTCATTTTGCCTGAGGAACAGAAGCTGCCTAATAATTATGCACACCTTGATATAGGGTGTTGATATTCTTAGGCCACACCCTCCCTCATTACACAAATAATCTAATCACCTGATATGCTTAAATTCAATAAGCATTCCAGTTTACAAAGCTTAGAGTTGGAACATATGCATAATAATGATGATATTGTCAAAATACTGACTTGCATTATAATTGTGCACTCAGTGTACAGTATATTCAACTAATATAGTGTGTGAATGACAAGGCATTCATCATGTCAACATGCATGTTAATCTTCATGTAATTCCTCATGTGGGTAAAGCAGAATAAATTCCCATTCATTTTCTATAACACATTTTTATTATTACTATTATTTGGCTGATAATATTATATTATTGCTGATAGCAAACAATTAGTATATTCCTACATAAAGCTCCAATAAAATGAGGCTATTGCCCATCATTATTCTGCTTATTTAATCTCTCCAGAGATATTCAGTCGGGTTCAAGACTGGACAGTTGTCCTGTAGCCACTCCTTTGTTACCTTGGCTGTGTGCTTAGGGTAATTTTCCTGTTGGAAGATTAACCTTCGCACCAGTCTGAGGTCCAGAGCAACCTCAGAAAGGTTGTTTCTGTTTATTGCTGTATTAATCTTTCCCTTGATTGTGACTAGTCTCCCAGTTCCTGTTGCTGAAAAACACGCCCACATCATGGTGCTGCCACCACCATGCTTAACTCAAGGGATTGTATTGGTCAAGTGATGGGTGGTGCCTGGTTTCCTCCAGACATGACCTTTGCCATTCAGGCCATAGAGTTCAAGCTTTGTTTCATCAGAGAAGAGAATTTTGTTTCTCATGGTCTGAGAGTCCTTCAGGTGCCTGTTGGCAAACTCCAGGTGGGCTCTCATGTGCCTTTTACTGAGGAATGTCTTCCATCTGGCCACTCTACCATAATGGCCTGATTGGTGGAGTGCTGCAGAGATGGTTGTTCTTCTGGAAAGTTCTCCTCTGTCTACAGAGAAACGCTGGAGCTCTGTCAGAGTGACCATTGGGTTCTTGGTCACCTCCCTGTCTAAAGTCCTCCTCTAATCGCACAGTTTGGCTGGGTGGCCAGATCTAAGAAGTCCTGGTGGTTCCAAACTTCTTCCATTTACAGATGATGGGAGGCCACTGCGCTCATTGAGTCTTTCAATGCTGCAGTTATTTTTATTTACCTTTCCCCAGATCTGTGCCTCGATACAATCCTGTCTCAGAGGACTACAGACAATTACTTGGACTTAATGGCTTGGTGTGCTCTGACATGCACTGTTAACTGCCTTTGTCCAATCAACTGGATTTACCACAGGTGTACTCCAATCAGGTTGTGGAAACATCTCAAGGATGCATCTGAGCTCAATTTTGAGTGTCCTGGCAAACTGTATTTATATATATATTCTGTATATCCCTCTTTTACTGAACACAGGAACAGTACAGGGACAATATAACCAATTTCAGAAAATGCATATTATTATTTTGTCATATGCATTCGTTGCTACTATAGTGAAATGCCAATTTTGCTCTTCTACCATTGTCTATATGTTGTATTATTTAACGCTAGGGTATGCAATTCACTTCTAAAACAGTTTTTGTCAAATTTGTTGAAACTGACTTTATATACTAATAAAAGCCCAAAAAATAAAAGCTTTGAAACACATCTGAAAAAAATCTAGTGTCTGTAGTTTCTTCGGCGTGATGATTGGATTGGCAGGGTAACTGTCAATCAACCTCATCAATGCGTGCCTGGAGATACCTGATTTGGAGCACACCCCCGGCTCACTCTATCTGACGAAGCTTGTACATTCATATTAACCTGTGAAAAAGCAGCAGTACGTACCAAGACAATCTAAATTATGGTATAGAAAGTCCCAGTGCAACCCAGAACTAGTAAAAAAAGGAAGATTTTGTTCGGATCAACTATGAACAAAAAAGCTTTAGATAAAGGACGCAATCAGACCAGAGTAAATATTGGCATGGCTTTTCAGCGATGGCCACAACTCCGCGATTCCAAGTTGTTGAAGAGTGACGTCATGGTCGCTTTATTTCTGCTAGACAGGTAATCTTGCTTTTTCATTTGGATGGTTATTTGCGAGTTCACAAGTTTCGGAGGCTTGGCTTTTAAAAGTAGCTCTGAAGGGAGGAGGTGGGACTTTTTCAGTTGGATCATTTGAAATGCTAGCCGTATCTTGCTAGTTTTTTGTGATCACATACCCTAGCTTTAAGTTCACGTTTTCCATGCCCGGATCCAATATGCTAGTTCCTAAAGTTTACTAGTCCTAAAACATAAGTTTTTGTATTTTCAGTAGTTTTCAAAAAAAGTTACATGGTGCAGGTTTAAAAAGAAGCATTCACAGTTAATAGAAAGTTTAAGTTTGCTATGAATATCATTGCATGAGTGTAAGGTCCTGAGCCTATACACTGCCTTCCAAATTATTATGCAGATTAGAATTTCATGTCATATACAGGTCCTTCTCAAGAAATTAGCATATTGTGATAAAGTTCATTATTTTACATAATGTACTGATAAAAATTAAACTTTCATATATTTTAGATTCATTGCACACCAACTGAAATATTTCAGGTCATTTATTGTTTTAATACTGATGATTTTGGCATACAGCTCATGAAAACCCAACATTCCTATCTCGAATTAGCATATCATGAAAAGGGTCTCTAAACGAGCTATTAACCTAATCATCTGAATCAACTAATTAACTCTAAACACCTGCAAAATATTCCTGAGGCTTTTAAAAACTCCCAGCCGACCTGACTGCTGTCCAGAAGGCCATCATTGACACCCTCAAGCAAGAGGGTAAGACACAGAAAGAAATTTCTGAACAAATAGGCTGTTCCTAGAGTGCTGTATCAAGGCACCTCAGTGGGAAGTCTGTGGAAAGGAAAAAGTGTGGCAAAAAATGCTGCACAAGGACAAGAGGTGACCGGACCCTGCGGAAGATTGTGGAGAAGGACCGATTCCAGACCTTTGATGACCTGCGGAAGCAATGGACTGAGTCTGGAGTACAAACATCCAGAGCCAGCGTGCACAGGCGTGTGCAGGAAATGGGCTAAAGGTGCTGCATTCCCCAGTTCAAGCCACTTTTGAACCAGAAACAGCGGCAGAAGCGCCTGACCTGGGCTACAGAGAAGCAGCACAACAAAACAACAACACATTTTGCATGTCATTCGGAAATCAAGGTGCCAGAGTCTGGAGGAAGACTGGGGAGAAGGAAATGCCAAAATGCCTGAAGTCCAGTGTCAAGTACCCACAGTCAGTGATGGTCTGGGGT
>JACXGM010007259.1:12382-31177 GCA_016801145.1 Umbra pygmaea | reverse complement strand
CTAGAATGAAAACAATAAGCTTTCACAACAAGTGTTAATTGTCAACCCCTTTCACCCCTTAAATAGATTGCTTCCCTTCTAGCCCAAGTCCCTTCCCAATATTGTTTCCTTGCGGTGTGTAAAAGGTGGCATGCAGCCCACAGTCTCGATCACACCAGTCAAGCTACATTGCACAAAGTACTTCACTTATTAAGACCCAGTTACAGGATCCCCTCATGTGCTGTTTTCTGGTCCTGCCAGGTGGAACTCTTTAGTAGCACCAACATGACCGCTGCATGACTTCCCAATTATGGATGCTCCAGACTCTTTCGTAGTCAACGCAAGGATGCCTTGGTGCTTTTAGTCATAAAATGGGCTTGTCGCGTTCCTACGCAAATGAAACATATGCAGACTTGAGACAGTCCTCAGAAGTAAAGCACTGCAAACGGTTGCTGTAGCAGAGATGGTTAGTATAAATCTCTGGGAGTACTGAGGAGTTGTTTTCCAGCTACGGATGTCTCGCTCTGACATTTGAACAGAAAATAGAAAACACAGCTGCTTCGACAGTAGATGATGTTACTTCTCATTGTTGAATTAATTATAGCACGTCTAAATACAAGTGTTCACTTCAGTTTATAACTTTGCATTTAACTGCTATTTTCAGCTTTACTCTGTAATGACTGATGTTTTGAAGAGCATTAGCCTGAGTTCAGCCATTACAAGCGCCCACTCTGAAACACGCTGCAGCCACCTCTAGGAGATTGATACACTACTAGGGAGACTCCCACGCCTGTTGAAACACCACAATATCATTGTCAAATTCAAGGGGTTCAGACTCAGACTCATCTGGTTTTTCCTTTATGTTGACAGACATGTTTTTTGGAGATGAAATTAGAAAAACAGGGAAAACATTGAGATACATTTGTGTCAGTAACTTGCTAACCATCCAAACAAACACTTTGTCACCGCAGAAACAAAATAGGAAGTGGAATGAATACAAACCCAGACAGTGGAGTTGATGCAATGCAGACAAGTCACCTGTGTCATAAAAGATGCTGTGTAATCAAAGGCTGGCTCGTTAAATTAGCATGGGCGCCGCTAAGCTGCCAGTCAGAGCCAATAAGTGTAACTCATGTTTTGCTGTTAAACGTAATGGCTGAGGCCGTGTAGCCCCGGGGTTTAAGGAAAAGCGTAAATCCTGTTTCACATGGAGAGGCGATGCTGTGTGCCGTTCAATAGAATCCACCAATTATAAAAAATGAGGATTACCGTTTAAACTGAAAATAGCAGTATAATTGCTTAATAAGCAAGCCTATTAGGGGCTGTTCTGTACAGATAAGAGCAGTGAGGCCAGCCTTGGGAAAGTGCCTGCAGTTAAGTACCAGTGTCACCCTCATTAGATCTCCTTGCTCTGGGACAGGGTCTCTTTTTACATTTAGGAAGAAACACACTGAAGGAAGGTTTTGTGCTTCTCACAGAGTTATTATAGATAAGTTATTATAGATAAGTTATTGTAGATAAGTTATTATAGATAAGTTAGCACAACAAAGTTTGGAAAGTGATGTGTTGCAAATTCTGAAGGACTAAAGTATCTGATAAGGATGTGTTGTCAGTGCGCGTGTGTTTTGCATGTTCAATCGAATCTAAATGTTGTTTTTGAAGTGCTCTTCATGGGATCCCTGTACAGTCGATCTCATTAGTTTTATGAGCTTACATCTATTATCATGTATCCTGCATATTAAAAATAGCAACGTCTGCCACGTAGCCTACTGTAAAAGAGCAATTGTCCATTTGTATGTAAGCAGCACAGTTCCTTGTGAAGCAGAACAGAGCAGTTATTTTATGTCTGCATGTCTTAGCTTGGTTTATGAGGTGGAGGGTTACCTGAATCTGTCAGCAGAGGTTGAAGTTGTTTTAAGACATCGCTGGGGCTTCGCCCTGTCCCTTTGGCTTTCTTTTAGATCACCAGTGTTATTGGCCATTGCTGGTTGTCTGAGTTTTTAAAAGGTATTTTTATTAGTCTGACTCACTCCTAGCCACAGGGCATAGGTCAGGGGTCAAGCATAGCAGTTCTTTTACATCACTACATTTTGTGTGGATGAACTGAGGGCACGTTATTATGTTTTTATGATTCCCAAGGTTTATTCCTCTTCTGTCAGTACAACTCTTACACACTTTGCTTCCTTGCTGGTGTAGGATTTTTAACAAACATCAATTTACAGAAATACCAACATCAGGCATTGGCCAGGCAAAATGTCCTGGGAATAGAAAGATAATGTGGATTATTCACATAAACAAAAAAAGAGTCTATATACAAATGCAGACAACACATGCATAAATGACAAAATCATAATGTGTAATCATACCTGCAGAGACTAGAATACAACGCAACTAAACTGCCCATGTACCAGTAACTACAGGGCACCTCTTTAGGAATATAGTAACAAACAATAATCTTATTTTAATTGAACACCACAACACTTTTATTTGAAAATTTCAACCTACAATAAACCATACCATTTATTTTGAAAACTTGCTATTTATGTTTGCATGGTCCAATTGTTATTTGTGTCTGCTTATGCATGGTTGTGTTGGTACTCCTATCACTGTCTGTAAACCTAGCATGGATATATCTGGAGAATATCATATTGGATTCAGCATTATATTGCGCTCTCTTACTGCCTCAAGTCTGCAAAACTTCTTTTGTGAATTCCTAACCAAATTAATTGGATTTACATGCAAACAGGCCTCAAATGGCATTTTCAATTACTCACTAATGTGTGTTCTGTTTAATTATAGCATTGATTAATATTCCTCATGCCAAATGCATGAATCCAGTAATGTATTCTTAGATCTGAATGTATACTATATATTGTGGATGGACGAAAATGAACTAGCAGTAAGTTCTCTACTGTATTCCAGGCTGTTCTTATGGCGATATGTAAATAATCTTACAAACAAGAAATTTGTACACATGTGTATGTTTCATGGAAATGTAAAGCGTTGTATGTTCATGAAATGTAAAAAGGTATGTTTACCTTAACCTAACCCTAACCTTAACCTCAATACCTAGCATGTTATGCCTGAACTAAACATTCCCCAAGTACTTTAAATTGTAACTAATTGGTCTATTCTTGGAAATGTTCCAGGAGAACGGCCATTCAATACGTATCAAAGTTCACATTTGAATGGCCATTATTCATAAGTCTGTCTACAGTATGTAATGTGGCTAAATGTCCGTTACGTGCGGTTACCCAGGTATCGCCATGAGAACAGGTAGTGTATTCTGTGGAGCGTCATGGTGTAACCAAACTGTTGCTCCCCTACTTTGATATCTGTGCAGGGGGAAACCCACCTCGGCCTGGAGGCTTCCATGGAACCAACAGCCCAGGGCCTGTAGCCGACTTGTATGGCCCTGGAGGACAGGAATCCACTGTGGGCAACTACATCAGTGCTGCTAGCCCCCAGCCTGGCTCTGGCTTCAGCCACAGCATCGCAGTGAGTAAAGTACATTTCTGTCCATGCACTGGCCAGCGTTCTTGTATGCCTAGCTCATAAGACTGCTGTCCTTGTACATGTGTTAGTGGTACTCTATTAAAAAGCATTGCAGGAGGCAATGCACAACAGACAAGATATTCATGCTGCTCAAACCCCTCAAAACCTGTGACTGTCAGCACAGAACTACACATCCAACATTTACAGTCGTATGCAGAGGTTAGGCACCCCTGACAATTTCCATGATTTTCATTTATAAATAATTTGGTGTTTGGATCAGCAATTTCCTTTTGATCTCTCAAATAACTAAAGGACACAGTAATATTTTGGTAGTGAAATGAGGTTCATTGGATGAACAGAAAATGTGCAATATGCAACAAAACGAAATTGTACATATGTAAACAATGTTTTATGACTAGTAAACGTTAGGAACTAGCATATTGGTACACCAGAGTACACCCCTCACATTTTTGTATATATGTGATTATAACTTTTCATGTGAAAAAACTGAAGAAATGACACTTTGCTACAATGTAGTGAGTGTACAGCTTGTATAACAGTGTAAATCTGATGTCCCCTCAAAATAACTCACCACACAGCCATTAATGTCTAAACCGCTGGCAACAAGTGAGTACACCCCTAAGTGAAAATGTTTAAATTGGGCCCAATTAGCCATTTTCCCTCCCCAGTGTCATGTGACTCGTTAGTTTTACAAGGTCTCAGGTGTGAATGGGGAGCAGGTGTGTATAATTTGGTGTTATCGCTCTCACACTCCCTCATAATGGTCACTGGAAGTTCAACATGGCACCTCATGGCAAAAAACTCACTGAGGATCTGAAAAAATTGTTGTTGCTATATGTAAAGATGGCCTAGGCTATAAGAAGATTGCCAAGACCCTGAAACTGAGCTGCGGCATGGTGTCCAAGACCATAGAGTGGTTTAACAGGACAGGTTCAACTCAGAAATGGCCTTTCCATGGTCAACCAAAGAATTTAACATGCTCAGCGTCATATCCAGAGGTTGTCTTTGGGAACTTGACGTATACGTGCTTCCAGCATTGCTGCAGAGGTTGAAGGGGTGGAAGGTCAGCCTGTCAGTGCTCAACCATACGCTGCACACTGTATCAAATTGGTCTGCATGGCTGTCATCCTAGAAGGAAGCCTCTTCTAAATATGATGCACAAGAAAGCCAGCAAACAGTTTGCTGAATACAAGCTGACTAAGGACATGGATTACTGGAACCATGTCCTATGGTCTGATTAGACCAAGATAAACTTATTTGGTTTAGATTATTTCAAGCATCGGTGGCGGGAACCAGGTGAGGAGTACAAAGACAAGTGTGTCTTGCCTACAGTCAAGGATGGTGGTGGGAGTGTCATGGTCTGGGCCTGCATGAGTGCTGCCGGCACTGTGAAGATACAGTTCATTGAGAGAACCATGAATGCCAACATGTACTTTGACATACTAAAGCAGACCATGATCCCCTATTTTCTGAGACTGGGCAGTAATCCAACATGATACGATCCCAAACATACCTCCAAGATGACCACTGCCTTGCTAAAGAAGCTGAGGGTAAAGGTGATGGACTGACCAAGCATGTCTCCAGACCTAAACCCTATTGAGTATCAGTGGGGCATCCTTAAACGGAAGGTAGAGAAGCAAGGTCTCTAACATCCACCAGCTCCATGATGTCGTCATGGAGGAGTGGAAAAGGACTCCAGTGGCAACCTGTGAAGCTCTGGTGAACTCCATGCCCAAAAGGCAGTGCTGGAAAATAATGGTGGCCAGAAACAAAATATTGACACTTTGGGCCCAATTTGGACATTTTCACTTTTGTTGCTAGCGGTTTAGACCTTAATGGCTGTATGTTGAGTTATTTTGAGGGGACAGCAAATTTTCATTCTTATACAAGCTGTACACTCACCCATTTCTTATTTTGTGAGGTGCTGTATGTGTATATATATAATTTAAGAAATATGTAAAATTAGTTTTGACAGAACAAATGAATGGAACGTTACAGTACATAGTGCAACTTTAAACTGTGGTAATCCTTGTCTTCAGTGTGTTAGTAGAAGACAGTTAAAATTTCAGAAGTAGTTTTGAGGACAGAGGAAACCAGTAATCATGACAATTTAAAAGTAGCGTAGGCCCAATGAGCACGAATAATTGCTGACAGTTCGAAAAGAACACTCTTGTAATGGATTTCTCTATGTTACAGCAATCAAAATACTCAAGTTATTTCCATTCCTTTTAAAATAGCCTGCTTGCACCCATTGTTTTAACCTTTGCAGTTTGCATCTGTAGTCTATTTTACCCAGACACAGATGGATAGTGTTCTGAATGCATTTATACTAACACACGTCATCAAGCTGTTGTCTCAGAGACATTTCCCTTGTCTTAACACCATTCAGAGCCTCTTTGTAATAAAAGTTATTTAAATTCATAAAAAAAGTATTTACTTATACCTTGAGTGCCCATGTGAAGATAGATCATGTAAAACAGCTGGGTTTATTTATAGATCCAGGTTTGGATGTAGAAGTCCCTGCAAAAGTTATACAGAGTTGTGTTCAATCTAATCCACTTTAAAAATACTTATTGAATGGAATAGAATGCAATGAACCATTGGAGCGCTGTGGCAGCCTTCTCACCTTCACTGCACAGGCAGATTATATCTCTATCCACAACATTAAGAAGGGAAATGACTCAGAACTAAAATGCACTTTTTAATTATTTTCTGTGGTACATGCAGCCAAAATTATCACATGGTGGAACTTGACATGTTACAACCTCATGGATGACTTCAGTTACTTTGACTTGCCACAAGATCCCCTGGTTTGGTGTAGCACTGACAATTATAATATATAAATTCCAGAATAGTTTCTGTGTCATAAAGGATAATGCCCTCTTGAATTTGAGTTGAACAACATGACAGACAAAACAAATGGATATTCATAATCTAACAATGTTTTGCATTGAAGTATTTCTATAAACTGATTACTTAGTTTCTCACTGACACAGAATATGAATGATAAGCTTGATAAAAGGCTCAATTTAAAAGACTCATTGACGTTCTGTTGCTTCTGCCCTCAAAGAATGCTGTGTCAGCGTCTCAGTTCAGCTACAGGGTTCTCTTCACGCTATGTAGTCCATTGTGTACAATAAGAAAGAAGTTCACATTGGAGACACGGGGTAGAACGGCCTAATCATGACAGGATTCTTTTTAATGATGATGCAGAGTACTTTGGCATGAATTAGTTGTGAAATAATATTGTTTCTGTTGGCATGAAGGAGTATGTATATAAAAACTGTAATTCTATGTCCAGAGGTTCTTAGGCCATTTTGCAGTAGTTAGCCAGGACTGGCCCTTTTGAGGTACTGTGGTTAGCCTGAGCTGGCTCTTTTACATTAGTTAGCTTCAGCTGGCTCTTTTACAGTAGTTAGTCTGAGCTGGCTATCTTGCAGTATTTATCCTAGGCTGGCCCTTCCAGGCTTCACTGTGTTTAGTAGTTAGCCTGGGCTGGCCCCTACAGGCTTAACTCTCTTTAGTAGTTAACTTGGGCTGGCCCTTACAGGCTTCACTCTGTTTAGTAGTTAGCCTGGGCTGGCCCCTACAGGCTTCACTGTGTTTAGTAGTTAGCCTGGGCTGGCCCTTCCAGGCTTCACTCTTTTTAGTAGTTAGCCTGGGCTGGCCCTTCCAGGCTTCACTCTTTTTAGTAGTTAGCCTGGCCTGGCCCTTCCAGGCTTCACTCTTTTTAGTAGTTAGCCTGCCAGGCTTTACTGTGCAGTAGTTTTTTCTAATATTTTGTGTCTAAAACACATTGTGCTTAAATAGGCCTATTTGCATATATCCATCCTCTTAATGCTTTCCTTCTTTGGTCTCTATTGTCCTAATGTTAAGTTCAATATCTTATTGTTTAATCATCCCTGTAGCTTTCTACAGAATTCCAGCTCCCTTCCGTCTCATCATTAGAATTAACTGAATAATTTAGAGAAGACATGAATATTCCATCCCCATGTTTAATTGACCTTCAGTAGTTGTTAGTAAAAGCTGACTGAATAAAAAATAACTCACTGGAATCTGTCGAATGCTACAAGGTACAGTCTCTTCCCTTAGAGAGAATTCAACTTAGAGATGTGATATATGATTGTTATCTGATGTTATAGTGATCAAAAGACCATGGACAGAACATACACATTCATGCTAGCAGAACAAAATAGACACCATGTACTCACAGTTGTTTCCTTGAAATGCCTACTGACACATGTACTAACTGTACGCTTTTAGGGGCCGTTGATTGCGACAGCTTTTACAAACGGATACCATTGAACAGGTGGCCGGTTGCCATCTGATTGGAGGTATTATATTCCATTTATATTCTTCAGCAACTATTTACTTATCTGTTTTCCTCATTACATTGAATCACATCTCCAATTACACCTGTCCTTTCTTATGTAAAAATGTGTACTGTTCTCTAGTTGACCCTCTCCTCCTACAAGCCTCTAAAGACACTGAATCACAAGCTTCTCTCTTACATACCTATAAAATGCAAACGCTTGCAAGTGGCAAACCACTAAAATGGCATGTTTTTAAAAAGAAAATTGTTCATGTTTTTTGTGGAACTAATTCTCCCGAATTTACTGTACATTTTTGGTAACCCTTTATTTGTACAGTACATCCCTGGACTAACAATATGATCAGATACTTGTCAAACTGACTCTGTGCTGTTGCATTCTCTGATTTGTATTCATGGTACATGTTTGGCTTTGTTCTCCATTCACACATCCTGTACAGAACACTTATAACTCTGGGATGGAAACTTGCAAGGAAATTATTTTTTCTCTACTGCCAAATAAACTTGTTAAGGAATATTTGCAATTAAACCAAGATGGTTGGAATATAAATTATGACCCAGTCTTAGTACATACAATCTATAAACAAGACTGTCTTGTGCGTAAAATGTATAAGTCGAATCAGTGTGTCAAATAATGCACATTACCAGTCTTTGTATAATCTGTAATTAATATTGTTTAGGTAATCTGAATAAACAAATTAATAAAATAGCCAATGTTATGGTCAGGAGACTCATTAGATTATTTGCGAACTATGTTATCAGCCTTCATTAACTCTGTTGTTGTTCAAAGCGTATGAAGCAAGAGAAAGCAACAGTCATAAAATAATTGTATGTAGACTGGAAATCTGGGAGAATGAGTTCTGTTTAGATGTGCTTTTGATGATGCCGCTATAATAAGATAGCGTTTTGGTCTCCTGTGCAAGTGTACACTTAACTGTGTTGATATACTGCCTGTTGTTCATTGCTATTACACCTCTGACGATGTGGCTCATTAACTCTGTTTGTATCTGCTGTTAACAAGCAACCTTTGTCCTGTTTTTGTCCTTACGTTGACATGATCTTGTCTATTTACACTTACACACATCACAGTCAGATCAGAATCCGTCTTTTTAATGTCTACACTCCTAACAATGTGACCAAAATTAGAATCTGAACAAGATCAGAAGAAAAGCTGCATGTTAGAACCATAAATAAACAGTGCTATTGACCTACAAATACTGTTAGTGTAGTAGCAAACACCATTACGTTGTAAGAGGCTTGAATTGTTTTCTTAGTGCGCTAGGGTTTAGAGAAGCATGTGGTCATGTTTTATGCCATTTAAAATATAAATGCAATCATTGCTAATTATTGCTCTGTATCTGTGTTACCCAGCAGAGTCTATCTGGTGGTTCAGGGAAGACAAGTCGAAGCTTGTGATTGGCTCTGTGTACAGGTGATGTCATCCAACTTCAAGCACTACAGCATCACCCGGGAGATATGGGGAGAGGTGGAACCACAAGAAGAACAACAACAAAAAAAGAGTTCAAATCATCTCAGAAAAAAAGAACTGCTGTACCATAATCCAAACCTGTAACCTGACAACCTGGTTTGGTATGATGTTTCATGTTGATTTCATTCACTTTTTTGTTTTCTTTAATTATTTGTTTGATTAGTTGTAGAGAGAGGCATTTAGTTTGGTCCTAATTATTTGTCTTTTTTTATTTTCTCTTCTAGTCTGTTCATCTAGATTGATTTGTATCTGTGTTCATAGTGAACATTGTCCACATCTCATGACTAAACCTTTGGTACCAATCATTTTAAAGAAAAATATCTGAGCTTCAGGTGTCTTTTTGCACACAAAATACATCCAAAGTGGAAAGGCTTGGAAAAAAGAAAACATCCATTTCATTTCAAATTATTATTCGAGAGGATAACTAACTAATAAATCTTAGTAGCTGTTTTGACTTCTCGTGATGTCTCATTGTTAACCATAAGCACCTATTTTTGGGCAATACAAAGAGGACTCCAATATTTTTATGGTCCTTTTTTATAAGTGTTGTTTTTGTTGTTTAGAATAAATATGTATACTATAAAAAATTTCATATAAATACATTGTGAATTCAAGATTTAAGAAAAAGAAACGTAACTGTAAATAATATTCCAGTCACTGCATATAACCAACTCAATGAAAGAATAGCATATTTTTGTGATGGTGTGTCAAAGAAATGTTCTAGCGTGTGAATAGAAGAAAAAAAGCTCTAAACAAATACTATTATACTTTACTGCTCAGAGTCAGTTACTACCCCAGAGTCCAGTGTCGGACAGAACATATTGAACACTGATGGCTTGCTCTGTAAATAATCAAGCTGAATATCTTTACAAGTGTCATACCAGCATATTTACAAATGGTGAGGTCAGCGCACAGTTTTAAAGAAATCAAATATAATTGGTATCTTTTGTCTAACCTATTGATATTTAGAATGTTAATATTATTTCAGAAGGAGAGATATTTAATCCAAAGCACACTGTACTTAGTGTTGAAGAATAGAACTCGAGCCTCTGCATTTTATCATGCTCTGCTCGTCTTGACACTTTTATACTCCTAAGAGAAAAACTAAACGTGTTGTTTGTTGTTTGTTGTTGTTTGTTTCCTCCTGCTTGTTTCTCTTAAGTTTGGAACGCAGTATCTGGACTCTTTGTGGTAAAGCCAGTGTGTAACGCTTGTTCTCTCCATCTGTTCTCTGTTGAATGAATTAGGAAGGCAAACATTTTGATACCATACCTCAGACCTGTGAGTTATACCTTAGAGTCGTTGACAGTTTTAATTTATTTTAGTGGCAAATAGATCCAAACATTGAATAATAAAAATAATAAATCATTGCACTGTGAGCAGTAAAGAAAGAACAGGCCATTTCCTATTTGCACATGTATACAGTATGTTGGGTATTTAAACAGATACTGTCTTTGAGGTGAAGTATGAAGGATACTAGAATGTTGCTCTTCTCCAGAATAGGCTAACACAGAGGTAAAAAAACAGCTTGGCAAATGCAATTAACTGAATAATTTCTTCCCATGTGTTGTGGTCATGTTTTTGGATTTCATTGTGTGGTGTAAGCCAACTTCTACTCTGAAATATTCATGATATTCTACAACCAGCCAATAGAAGACTTTAAATAAACGACTCATTCTGCTAACCATAGCCGGTGCGCTAGTTTCATACAGGTTTGCTGTAATATACAATGACTTTATTTACATGTTTAAATGCAGTAAGATTTGTAAACATGAGGATAGAATGATTGGCGTATATTCTGATGATGTACCTTTCCTGCTGCCTATGTATTTGATTTTGTCATTTCACCAGATGTTTGTTTAATTTCATTAGTATGTTTGTTCAGAACAACCAGGTGAAGAAAAATGCTGGATGCTTTTGAATGATGTGGAGATATGAGATATGATCAAGTAATAATTTAAATGAGAAAACAGAGGAGAACTGTTGTGATGTTCAAATGTAAAAGAAAAAGAAATACAAAACTAAAAAAAAAGAAAAAGACGCTTCGTTACTGATTTCGAATCAGGGGGTTTTATTTATATTTTTGTGGTTACTATTGATAATGTAATATTATATTATTAAAATGTACTGTGCATCCATCAATTTCTCTTTCCATTCCCTGTCACCACATACAATCTTTTGTTGATCATCCATGTATTTCAGTATTGCGTAAAAAAGAAATCACAATTAACTTGTACCAGAGTGCTTGCTGTCTTTTAAACCAGTGTAGTGGTCTAGACTCATCTTAGTCCTTTTCCTGGCTTTGTCCTCTGTCCTTACCCTCCCTACTCTGCTCTATCGCCTTGTAATTAGTCGTAGATGTTACGTGATAATAGTTATTAGTGGATTTAGGACCAGTAAGGATCTCTTTCTCTTATTAATCAAGTTTGTCATACATTTTTCAGACATTTATTTTAATAGCAGTTTCATGTCATATGTCCTTTATTTTTCTTTATTTTTGTGTGTTTTACTGATCTCACATGGTTTCAACTAACCAAAGCTCTCACAGAAGAACTAGAGAGAAATTAATTGCTGTAAGATGGAATTTTAAACAAGGCATTATTTGGATCCCCACCCTTGAATGTTTTAAAAGGGGTGTGCCATACTACCTTAAATGCTAATGCTATATATGCAAAACCTTTATTTTGTATTACTTTATGAGAGGGACTCAATCTATAATTCAGAAAATGATTTTATGTGAATTTAAAAAAATCATATTTTTTTAGAAAGTTTGAACATATTAATGATGGTGGTGATTATGATTCCAATAATAATATCTACACATAATTACAATTACAATAACTTTACTACATTTTAATTTTTGTACACTTATATACCAGATGCCTATGGCTCTGCTATTTTTGGATACCACTCTGTTTTTTTAAATGTCTCTGACTTTTGTTTCACTTTAACATTTGTGAATACTTGTTTTAGTCCCTGGAAACCAGCTCTTTATTCTGATCAAAGTCAGGCTGGTTGTCTGTTGCCCTTATACATACAAATATATATGCACAGTCATTTAGAATGGTTCCAAATAATCTTGAAGTCCAGAGAGGTATTTAAAAGCTATTAAATACTTGGAGCAAAGATCACACGGAACAAAATATTAACAATTTCTTGTGTTGCCCAGTTTCCTTATAAAGTTTCCACTAACTGTAAGGCATTCTTGTTAAGAGTACCTACTAAATGAAAAAAAAATGTAGTGGTCAAGACAGTATTAACTTCATTTACTCCTGAAGATTATCTTTATTTAGTTCACCTGTTGCTGAATGTCTGAAAGTTCAGTTGTTTAGTAGAACTATAATGTGTATAGCAAGGGATTGGATACATTTAAAGATGATCATTTAAAATACGGGAAGTAAATGTAAGCTCAGTTTATTTTCTAACTCAAAAGTATATTATATATACATATATATACATATATACAATCTATTTCAGCCTTGGAGCCTTTGTCAAGGATTTAGTTACCTGGAGGGCAGAGTAATATTTTAGGTGAATTAAATTAGACGAATAGACTAGTTGATAATTCATAGATTGTCAGGATGATAATTAGCGGTCCAGATCACAGACCTCTTGCAGTTGGATTTAATATATACTGAATGCTGGAAAGTCTATATTGAGCTCCTGCTTTGACTAAAGTAAAGACTGGTTATCCCATTAAATAGCTAACTCCCCTTTGATCTGTGTTCAATAAATTGTTTTTTGTCCTGTAGCTTGGACTTTAAGGTAGCATGGCTCTGTTGGTCATTTTGTATTTCATTGACTGCGATTTACAGCTGATGAATGTTACACATCTTACTAGACTAGCAAATCCACTGAAAAAAAGTGTTGGTTTAAGAAAAAAATTGCAAAGGAAAAAAAACACGACCTGGAAGGTGTTGATATTTGGAGTGTACTACCGTATCCATTTAAACTTGAATTTTGAGGCAAGTGCTAGGCAATGGCCAATCATTTCATCCCTCCATTCATGAATCACCTGTGTTCGGTAGTCTATGTATTCGTACATGTTTTGGTATATGTACACACATGTCTGATCTTAATATATTCCTCATGTGAACATGTTTGACTAGATGAGAATAGTGATCCCTCTGTATCCCTGACACAGCAAACCCTATGTCCCATGGGTCTGTGTAACTTAGTAGCCAACACTGTTTTCATCCCTCGCTGTTAAAACAGTCAACGTTATGGTGAGCTCGTGTGCTCTTTTGGCATTGCATTGTTTTCAAAAATTCAAACGGAACCTTGTTCAGCAGCCTTGCATAGGTAATACGTTACAGATTACTGTTAAACGATGACTGAGTTATCCTCTGGTTTCTTTTGGAAAGTCTTACTGTGTGTAGATCAGAACGCATGGTTGTTATCCCAATCTGTATAGGAGAAGTGGCCAGTATGACTACACAACTACATAATGAGCATATTGTCCTTCCACTTAACATCCACTGTTTTCCAGAGTAGAGGAGCAGCCTGCTAATGAGCTCTCCTCACGGATTTGCCGTCTGCTCCTAATTTGCCTTGCCCATTCCTAACACTTGCCCATTTTTTAACGTTAACAGACTTTTTACGGCGAGAGACTGACAGAGCTGACTGACGTCTGAAAGCATCTTTCAGGTCTTCTTGTATGGCTTGCTCAAGCCCTGTTGTAAAATAAACTAAAGTGGATGGGGGTCTCTCACATCTCAGATGTGGAGAGTATAATTTTATATTTGTATTTTCAAATAATAATAATAACAATGAAAAAAATGTTTGTGAAAGGTTTCCATCCTCTACTGTGGTCCAGAAATCAATGTGTCTGTCTGGAAAAAAAATAATAAAAATGAAATGAACTGTTTTATTCCTGTTTTCATTATTATTTTTTGATTTGCTTAACTGTTGTATTATTGTAAGATTGTATTATTGATTTTGGCAATCATATTAAATGTGATGGTCTCTAAATATTTGAATAATTTCAACATTCTCATTATAAAGGCAGCTTTTAAACGGGTAATCAGAATGAACTGCCATGCAAAACATCTGTTCTAAAAAAGTGATCACAGTCACACATTTAGCCACCGATCACAATCAATCAAAATTACATTCAGGGTTCCAGCAGGTCATTTGAGGATGGAGATGCATGATCTGTCAGTTTTAATGGGATAGAAATAGATGTTAATCTTTTAAACCAAAAAATTTTATAAGTTTCAAGTTTGTCACATGTACAAAAAACGCATGTCCATTAAAAATAGTGTGCCCCGGCTCCAACAATAATAAAAAATATGCAAAAACACTCTACTGGTCAGAAAGACTAGACCCTTGCCAGGTACATTGACTTAGCTAACTCTGCTGGGTCTGAGGTATCTTCTTTTGACAGTGTCTCATTTTATTAATCACACTAACCACATTTTATTACAGGTGTCCCTAGGTTCACTGCCTGCTTATTAAAATATTCAAAGGTGTTCAATTCCATTTTTTACACTCTGCCATTCAGGCCAAGGGGAAAACATTATTGTCTTAGCTAGTAATTATATTACCCCGGCACACCGAATAGAGATCGCTCCTCAAGATTAAACAGAGCTCTGAATAGAGCCCTTACTTAAGATGAGGTGAAAACATCCCATTTGGTAAAAGCACAGTGTTGATAAATATTGTGCAGAAGAGCTGACTCTGCGTATTTCAGATAAAGTATCTCGTATATTGCAGCTTTGTTTTCAAAGGCACCCTCATATAAGGTCAGAGTGTTGGAGAGTTTAAATCATGGAGAGTGTAAATCGCTAAATACCCTAGTTAACTTTGTGCAAAGCAACATCAGTTATTGTAATCTCACTGTCATTTTCTAAATGAATCTGGGTCATGTTCTGGTTTGTGCCAGATATGTTGTGAGATGGAAAGCCTGCTTTTACTATATGATACAATATAATAATGAGCAAAGACAATTGATTCAGTACATTTTGATGCTTACATAGACTGACAGCTGTTAGCTTCGCAGGACATACAAACACTGTAATGAAGGTAAACTTTTTAATATGATTGTCAAACCATAATCAGTATTGTATTACTTGAGAATCTGCTCCATGTGAGCTGTTTCCTTTAGTTCTTCTGTTTGAAACGATGTCTCATCTAAATGTTTCAAATTGACCAGGATGAGTGAAATATGGGTTATAATGAAAGTGACAAAGTCAAAACAACCCCTCCTTACTGATGCACACTACATTGATGCACACTACATGTACATTAATGCACACTACATTGATTCACACTACAATGATGCACACTACATGTACATTAATGCACACTACATTGATTCACACTACATTGATGGCACACTACATTGATGCACACTACATTGATGCACACTACATTGATGCACACTACATTGATGCACTACATTGATGCACTACATTGATGCATTGATGCACTACATTCCAGAACTACACTGGATAGACCATTGCTGCTGTTTGAGGTGAGCCTCCAATGACCAGTCCAAAGAGCAATATCCACAACACTGACAAGCCAAATCTAAACTGTTTGTGATTTCCTGCTATAATTGACATACAGCCATGTACACTAACCTTGTTATTAGTCTTAATTCATTTGACCCTAAAGATTGACATTTTGGAAAAGTAGGAACAAGCGATTGGTAAGGGAGTCCGTTATCATCGAATTGAGAAAAGCAATATGAATTCATTCCAAGTTGGGAAATTTATATTTGATAAAGCTTTTATTAAAAACCCAAGTTTATTTATTTTATTGGTGTCATTTAGTGAAACCAGCTTTTATATTTCCTGTTATGAAACCAATAACTTGCCTGCTTATTTTGCTGCACTCATTATATCTAGGCCAAACTACGTGCTGTAAACTTGATGTACAGTCTCTTACAAAATGGATTACACCCCTCACATTTTTGTAAATATAGGATTATAACTTTTCATGTGACAACACTGAAGAAATGATACTTTGCTACAATGTAAAGTAGTGAGTGTACAGCTTGTATAATTTTAATTTTGCTGTCCCCTCAAAATAACTCAACACACAGCCAGTAAGGTCTAAACCGCTGGCAACAAAAGTGAGTACACCCCTAAGTGAAAATGTCCAAATTGGGCCCAATTAGCCATTTTCCCTCCCTGGTGTCATGTGACTCGTTTGTTTTACAAGGTCTCAGGTGTGAATGGGAGCAGGTGTGTTAATTTTGGTGTTATCGCTCTCACACTCCCTCATACTGGTCACTGGAAGTTCAGATTGGCACCTCATGGCAAAGAAGTCTCTGAGGATCTGAAAAAAAGAATTGTTTTTGTACATAAAGATGGCCTAGGCTATAAGATGATTGCAAAGGCTTTGAAACTGAGCTGCAGCATGGTGGCCAGGACCATACATACAGCGGTTTAACAGGACAGGTTCCACTCAGAACAGGCCTCGCCATGGTCAACCAACGAAGTTGAGTGCACATGCTCAGCGTCATACCCAGAGGTTGTCTTTGGGAAATAGACAGATGAGAGCTTCCAGCATTGCTGCAGAGGTTAAAGGGGTCGGGGGTCAGCCTGTCAGTGCTCAGACCATACGTCATCCCAGAAGGAAGTCTCTCCTAAAGATGATGCACAAGAAAGCCTGCAAACACTTTGCTGAAGACAAGCTGACTAAGGACATGAATTACTGGAACCATGTCCTGTGGTCTGATGAGAACAAGATAAACTTATTTGGTTCAGTTGGTGTCAAGCATCAAAGACTAGTGTGTCTTGTCTACAGTCAAGCATGGTGGTATGAGTGTTATGGTCTGGGCCTGCATGAGTACTGCTGGCACTGGGGAGCTACAGTTCATTGAAGGAACCATGAATGCCAACAAGTACTGTGACATACTGAGCAGAACATGATCATCTCCCTTCAGAGACTGGGCCACAAGGCAGTATTCCAACATGATAACAACCCCAAACACACCTTGAAGATGACCACTGCCTTGCTAAAGAAGCTGAGGGTATAGGTGATGTACTGGCCAAGCATGTCTTCAGACCTAAACCCTATGGAGCATGCTTACACGGAAGGTGGAGGAGCGCAAGGTCTCCAACATCCACCAGCTCCGTAATGTCATCATCGAGTGGAAGAGGACTCCAGTGGCAACCTGTGAAGTTCTGGTGAACTCCATGCCCAAGAGGGTTAAGGCAGTGCTGGAAAATAATGGTGGCCACACAAATAGACACTTTAAGCCCAATTTGGACATTTTCACTTAGGGGTGTACTCACTTTTGTTGCCAGCGGTTTAGACCTTAATGGCTGTGTGTTGAGTTATTTTGAGGGGACAGCTAATTTACACTGTTATACAAGCTGTACACTCAATATTTTACATTGTGGCAAAGTGTCATTTCTTCAGTGTTGTCACATGAAAAGTTATAATAATATATTTTTGAAAATGTGAGGTGTGTACTCACTTTTGTGAGATACTGTATGTAGTTCATAGCCTAGAAATCTAGACGCACCCTAGCGGCAGCAAATATAATTTGCAGCTAGGGTCAGTCAAGCAACTCTTCGTTGGCTTGCGAGCTGGAAAAAACAAATTCTGGTCAGGCCAATCACATCGTGTATAGAGTCGGTGGGCGGGCTTTAACGTAATTACGGGAAAACAAAGTAGATGGCTGCTGCTGCTGGCAAACAGCTGTCTTTCGAATTGGCTTTGGCCCCGACTCTGGAAGACTTGGAGTGAAGTTTTTGTTTGAGAAAAAAACGGCACTAAAGTCATTCTTACAAAAAGAAGATGTGTTTGAGTTTTGCCAACCGGATACTTCGTCGCTCTGGTTGGTTGTGGAATTTGAAAGACAACCGTTTATCCCGCCCCTTGGATTTAGTCATCTTGATGTGGGTTTGGCTTGTCAGGCTATGTGAAAGAAATCGTATTTGTGTTGTTGAATTCAGGTACTGGAGAGACAGTTAATTAAACTTACATCCAGGGCCAGCTTAGTCATTAGTCAACTATAGCCATTTCAAGCAAGCAGTATTGTTATTTTGTCAAAGTAGTGACCAAAAATAAATACAAACAGAAGTAAAACTATAGAGACTAATCATTTACACTAATGAAGTTAAAAAGATAGTTCAATAGTGTTATTGCAGACAACATTTTGGAATCAATGATAGGCTCTACATATATAATTTTGTCTGAGATCAAAATAATTGACTACCCTTTAGCATTGGGGTGGGCAAACTATGGCCCACAGGCTGGAACCGGCCACAACCTGATTGAATCTGTATTAAGTTAAACATTATACAATGTTTTGTTAAGAGTTATACTGCTGCATGTATAACAAGGTTAGTAAGCAGTGTTCACATTCTGGCCAGTGTAGAGCTACCTGGTGGCTTAATGTGCATCTAAACCTCTCTGAAAAACAGGAGATCTATCACCCAATCTGCAGAGCTACCATGCATATTCATGAGTTCCAGTACCGACCTGCATGGTTAGCATGCATATTCATGATCTCCAGTATTGC
>JACXGM010007259.1:0-12282 GCA_016801145.1 Umbra pygmaea | reverse complement strand
GCTGGCCCCATGGGGTGGTTATTGACGTGACATATTGATGGGCACTCACCCTCACCAGGGAGACGCGCGCCTGCACACTCTTCCAGCTCACTAATAATTGCTGATTAAAACCTAGTTAAGAGGCCATGAAGACTAAATTGTGCATTAACCAAATGACCTTCCGGGACTGGGACTGTAAAACAGTTTGCATGCCCTGTTTCTACCAAAGTGAACCCACTGCTTCATCTGTGAATATGGCTGAAAAGCTGTTATTGAGGAAGTGCAGATAAGAAGCCAACAGGAGGATGGGCTATGATTGCATATTACATTTTTATTTGTCTCCAGAATGTATTTTGCCAATATCCTTTTTGACATTCACAGATTCAAATGTGCTTTATCTTTATTGAGTTCTTATCCATCTGTTTATGAGCTTATATATTAAGGGAAGAGGGTAAACTATGAAAATGTCTATCAGTGTCTACATAAAACCTGCATTAGTGGCTGCTCTGCTATAATGGTAATTTTCACCTCAATGTAATTTAACAAGTAGGTTTTAGCTGTAACTATACCAGGTGATATGGCATAACATGGGTTTTAGCTGTAACTATACCAGGTGACATGGCATAACATGGGTTTTAGCTGTAACTATACCAGGTGACATGGCATAACATGGGTTTTAGCTGTAACTATATCAGGTGACATGGCATAACATGGGTTTTAGCTGTAACTATACCAGGTGACATGGCATAACATGGGGTTTAGCTGTAACTATACCAGGTGACATGGCATAACATGGGTTTTAGCTGTAACTATACCAGGTGACATGGCATAACATGGGTTTTAGCTGTAACTATACCAGGTGACATGGCATAAGGTAAGGTGAATGGCTTTTCAATAATAGTAATAATAATGTATTCCATTTTTTGCGCTTTTTATTATAAATAATGATCTCAAAGTGTATTCTTTTAAATAGAAAGAAATAATAGTATAAAAACTTTACTATACAGAACGAAGTGTCTGAGACTCTAAAGAAACAATGTTATTGTTATCAATTATGTTAATCAATGTATAACACCATATTACTGTCATACTAAGAAAATGTTATTTTGGAATGCATTCATCAACGAAGAACACTATGATTATGATTTAATACCAGGACTTATATTCACTCTTATATAAGGTCCTTCTTCTCTAAGAAGACTAAGACTAAGACTAAGAATCAGCAAGTATGTCTTGTATTAAAAACCACTTGTAGCTGTTCCAAAGTCATTCAGAATATTATTATCTCTCCATGTTATTACATTACCATGTAAACGAGGGACATGGACACATTCAATATAACTGGGTTTAATTCCTGTGCTTTAAGTCTTACCAGATTTGTCAAAAATGGTATGACATAAAACACTGTCTTTCTTTACTTTTTCAATTGTTTGTAGTTACTGTATATCATTATACTGAACATTTAACCATTGAATTACACATAAATCTTAATCCTGTTATTTCCTGAAGAAAAATTTTATATCTCAGGTCGTCAGTGGTAAAGGGGTCAGACTTGTAGTCGGAAGGTTGCCGATTCAATTCCTGACTGTGCCAAATGTTGCTGTGTCCTTGAGCAAGGCCCAATACCCCACATGCCGATTTACACTTCTGCGTCAAGGTTACCTATGCCATAGGCAAATGTCGTAGCTTATATCGTCATGAGCATTTATACTTCTGCGTCGGTGTCTGCATTGCACTGCAATGCAATGCAATCAAACAGAACCAATCACAAATCTTGCGGCTGCTGCCATGACGCATAGTTACATTTTTGGAGAGGTGCACGTCAGCTATGGCGTAGGGTGTGAGCAGGGTAGGCAACCAGCTACGGTGTAGGCTACACCATAACCTCGACGCAGACGTATAAATCGGCCTTAGTAGCACCAGGGTGAATCCTCTGTGCTTTAAGTCACTCTGGATGAGAGTGTAAAATCTCAAAGTGCACAATATCCTGGTATCTCCTCCTTAAAACCTATTGGATCAAATAATTACAGATCCCTCCCCTCTAACCTTCTTAAGCGATGGGTTTAGGACATAATAACAATAATAATTAATTGCATTTGTAAAGCACTTTCATTACAGTAGAATAATCTCAAAGTGCATAGAAAAAATATATGATAATAATAAATAAATAAAAAAATGTTGTATGTATGTATGTATGTATGTATGAATGAATGAATGAATGAATGAATGTATGTATGTATGTATGTATGTATGTATGTATGTATGTATGTATGTATGTATGTATGTATGTATGAATGAATGAATGAATGAATGAATGAATGAATGAATGAATGAATGAATGAATGAATGTATGTATGTATGTATGTATGTATGTATGTATGTATGTATGTATGTATGTATGTATGTATGTATGTATGTATGTATGTATGTATGTATGTATGTATGTATGTATGAATGAATGAATGAATGAATGAATGTATGTATGTATGTATGTATGTATGTATGTATGTATGTATGTATGTATGTATGTATATGAAAATGAGTGGAAAAGTAAGGACATGAAGGATGCAATTACAATTTTCACCTTGGCTGAATTGCAATTGTCAGAGTAAACATGAGAAGTTAACTTCACACAAAATTGACTTGGCAAAGCCCCAAAAAGCATGGGTGAGTAACCCAAAAAATAGTCCTGGCATGGGATGCTATACCAGTGCCTCAATTTTAGAACAATCAGGACCTTGCATAGCTTCTACCCCAAGTAATAAGGCTGTTAAACAAGAATGTAAAAAGTATATTAGTGACATGTTGGAGTTGGTTGTCTATGCTCCGGACTCCGGTCCACACATACCCCCTGGTGACTGGGGTTCGAGCCCCGGCCTGGTATACTTTCTGTGCCCTTCCCCTGTGGCTTCCACTGCCTGTCACCCTGGCTTCTGCTTCCTACTGTACTGTCAATTAAAATAATAATATACCCCCCCAAAAAAGAATATCAATGTTTACTAATTGTTAATTCTCATACAGCCTTAAACCCAGTCTTACATGGTTGTGTAATTACCTGGGGAGGAAGCATTTTAGGTGCCACGTTATACGTAGAATTTTGCATTGCGAGAATGGAACTAAGCTCCTCTTTCAGTGACCATCTTACAGAAGCTGTACAAACTGAATTTCTTGGTATTTAAAAATGATGAAAAGCAATTTAAATGGGACAGTGATTCTGTACAAATGTTCAATGGGCATGCGCAGTTCCATCTTTAATATCAATTATGCATTTTAGGACAAGCTTTTTCATATTTTTTAAAGGTTACACTTTATTTGGATGGCCTAAATTACTATCTGTAAATGCTCTACAGATATGAATACTATAACAAACTATCAATGAAGGAATTTAATGATTGCTAAGGTTAGGGTTAGGATTAAAATTAGTGTGATTGTAACGGTTAGGGAAATGGTAATTGTTGACACCATAATTAGTTAGGGTGAGTGAAAGTAGATACTATAGATAATTGAACTGTTACAGATAATCTGTATATAGTCTGTAAAGCATCTACATATTGACTATCCAAATAAATTGCTACCATGGTTTTTCCCCATTTGGCTCCCCTCCCAAATGGTCTTGTCCATTATCCCTCTAACTCTGCTTACGGCAGCTCTTGAATTCCTTAGACGGATGGAGCTCATACATGGTTCACCCAACCACATGCCACTGATGTGGCCGATTCTCTTTGAACTGCTCATCCATAGTCAGATTATTTGTGGGATGATTACGCTAACCAAATATACATCCTCAATAAAAATTACAGGCACCCGATCTGCATACAAGGAGTTGCTGGAGAGCAACGTGGCAAGGTAGATACGGTAATCCAATTTATCTGTCCCAAATCCCAGGTAGCGCTACTCCGGTACAATCATACAACAACAATTTCGAGTGAAAAAATTAACCAAAAATCCCAAAAAGAGAGGTACACAGTCTTGTACCTTTGAATATTTTGTGATTTTCTGTTAGTTTTTCACTGGAAATGATATGTTGTATGCTTATGAGTCACGTCGTAGCTGGTTAGCCTAAGGCATGGTCTAAAACTCTTTATAAACGTATTTTTCCAGACGTCTATGGGAGAAATGAATGGGAAATTTACTCCGGAACTGGAGGAGGGGGCGGGACCGTTATGTCAATTTCCGCTGCTTCCTGCTGGAGGTTCCGGACAAAAACGTTTAGGAAATGTTGACCTCTTTATTTATAGACACACCCATTAGTCCACATTCACAAGTCCCCAAGTTATGTATTAGCATCTGTTATTTAGTAAGTGTACACACGTAAGGATGTTTGGTAGCATCTGTGCCACATCTTATTGGGTAAGGGTACACACATTTAAGGATGGTTGGTAGCATCTGTGCCACATCTTATTGGGTAAGTGTCAGCCGCGGTCGGTGGATCTTAATTGGGGAGGACGGGCTCGTGTTACGCTCGGAACCGGAGTGAATGGAATGGTGCGCAACGAACAAAACCAATTGTTTTTTTGATTTGCACACATTCCATTCACTCCGGTTCTGAGCGTAATACGAGCCCGTCCTCCCCAATTAAGATCCACCGACCGCGGCTGGTAAGTGTACATACATGTATGGACTGTTGGTAGCGTCTGTGCCAGATCTTAGCTGAATTAAATTTTGGTGAACAAGCTGTACAAAAGAGTGGCATCTGTACCTCAAGCCTCTCTAGAATTGAAGCAATTATAGTATTAATTAGAAATTGTCCCTTGTGCTTCCTGTAATGTTTCAGTGCTGTATATCCAATCCAGTTTTGGGACACACATCAAACTGTCATTGTGTCTCTTCTTTCTTGTATTATCTAAGATGGTTTATGAAGCTCCTGGAACAATTGTTTTGCCCTAGATTGCAAAGCATGAGGCAGTCTGCTCATTATTCATCATTGTTATCACCCTGATAGATTGGACTTTTTAAAATCAATAACTGCCTAAGAGCAAACTGAATTGAGTAACACACTTAAGAAGCTGAGCAGAGCATCAGTCATTTTCGGATAACAGTACAGGGATACAGTGTCCAGAGTAGAGGTTTCATAACATCCACGTGTGCTGTCAATCAAGAGATTGTTAATAATGGCAGTTAAACACAAATAAAATTAACTTACATTAATTAAAATCATTAATAATATTTATGTGTTTTTATTGTATTTATTTTTTCACTGTTATATAGGCATGTAATCCAGTTGGCTACCAGATGAACCAATCAAAGGAGAGATCTTTAGAAAAATGTTTGGGTGGGACTATGTTGAATAGAGATGAGAAACCTGGTCAGTTTTGTTGTACCCATAAAGATGGCAAAAAGGCATGATCTCAGAAGACATCAGGCCAGCCCAAAATTGCATGAATCACATTTGGAGGAAACTATTTTGTAAAACCGAATGTTCAATGGTAAGCAAGCATAAATATATGAAGACAATCAGAAATGTCATTAGGCATATTGGTGGCATTTTACACCCGCCATACACTTGTGTGTGTTTTGTTTCTCCATTCCAGCGCATTGCAGACGTGTTGCACATGTGTTTCTTTAGACAGGCAATTGTCTTTATATCATGTTCACACTGAACTTAATCCTAACCTCAACTTTAATATAAGGGTTGAAAATCTGGGGTGCTGGGGGGGATTCAGGACCCTCTATAAGTCATTAGGGACACCCCATAAGAATACCAAGAGTCATAAGTCATTGCCAACCCTGAGTAACTTCATGCCTTAATCGCTAGTAACTGCATGCCTAACCTCAACCCTAACAAAAGGTGTTTCTAGGCATAGGCAACCTGATCGGGCACCATCGGCTCTTATCTTCAACGTCGATTGACACTTGAGAGCATCAAAGCATCATATCTCCCGAACTGTACATGTGAGTTGATGGTACCGTCTGAAAGAAGGGGTTCTGCTGCAAAGAATGTGTCATATGTTCTGAACTCTGGGCGCCGTCTTCTGACGTGACAGGGATCAAACGATCAGGCTCCCCTGCCTACTGAACCCACTGATGTCATCACAGCTATCATTAGGTTTAATCTGTTCCACCTGTTTGTTCTCCTTACAGATAAAAGGCAGCCTGCCTTAATTGAGAGCTGTGGGTGATTGTACTGACCTGTTTGGTGGAACCATGATGTGGATATTTCTTGTCTTGATTGTATTAGTTCCATATCCTTATTTCTGTGTGAGGAACATTTCAGTTATTATACAGAGTGAATATCTCTGTTGATCATCTGTTGATCCTGTACTGCTGGCGTTGCATGTTTGCTTTCCTAAATAAAAGGAATAACGCTAAATAACCTTTATCGAGCCTGACAGAATCACTCACCGTCTGACATGGAGTCAGCAGTACCGCCCGAGCTCCCCGGTATCCTTGGTAAGATCAGAGAACACCACCAGATACTGGAGAGTCTTGGGAACATTATGGATCAGGTGGTTCAGAGAATACAACACATTGAACGGAGACTGCCTCCTCCTTTTCAGGACCCAGAACCTGCTGCACCTGTTGCTCCCAACCCTCCTATTCCCTTGCCATCGACTGCCTCTGTACATCTAGCCCTACCCCCGGAGTATGATGGGAAGGACTCTCAGGGATTCCTCCTACACCTGAATATCTATTTCTCCACAACGGCACTCTTAGCCTCCAGACGGGAAAATATGTCGGCTCTCATCTCCTGCCTCGGGGGTCAAGCTTTGGAGTGGGCCAACGCCGTGTGGCATAACAAACCCTTATTTGTTACGAGGCGTTCACCTGACTGTTCTCCTCAGTCTTTGACCACCATCCAGAGGGACAGAACGTTAGGGAGCATAACTACCATGTACATCAGGACATTTTTGGTTCCATCCAGATCCACAGCGGGATTGGCGTCTGGAGCTACGCCTATAGAGCTTGGTAAAACAGGGCTATGAAGCTAAGAGGGTGGACCTGGGAGGCACCAGGAGCTGTGTTCCTAACATGGCAGACGGGGTACTAGGCGGCAACTTGTCACCTGCGCACCCCAGGACTTGGGAGCAGCAGCACGTGTACTCGCGCACTACCTCAGGTACAGTGTTGTACACCATCTTCTAGCACGCAATTACACGAATACACACTCAGATGCCTGTTAAGGCTTTGATAGATTCAGGAGCCGCAGGGAATTTTATGGATCGTACATTGGCTGGTGTGTTAAAGATCCAAATTGTTAAGATAAAACGGCCTATACATGTACACCGCCTTTCAAATGATTATGCAAATTATATTTTACACTGATTTTCCTAAATAGTCCATGCAAATGACAGTATAATTTTCAAGTCATCAACCATTAGGGTATAAGTCGAATTTCATTGAATCCAATGAAAACAGTATTTTTTTCAAAAATAAAAGCTAAAAAATGCACTGTTTTAAATTATTATGCACAACAGAGTGCATAGTTTCAAAACATTTTATAGGTTGTAAAGAACTTAAAATGGTCATTTGTTGAATTTGCAGCATTATGAGGTCATATTTACTGACATCAAAAGTTATTTCAATCAAACACATCTTTACAGGGCAAGTTACATGTTAACATAGGACCCCTTCTTTGATATCACCTTCACAATTTTTGCATCCATTGAACTTTCTTTGCATGGTGTCAGAATAGCCTCCCAGAGCTGCTGTTTTGATGTGAACTGCCTCCCACCCTCATAGATCTTTTGCTTGAAGATGCTCCAAAGGTTCTCAATAGGGTTGAGGTTAGAGAAGGATAGGGGCCACACGATGTGTTTCTCTCCTTTTATGCCTTAGCAGCCAATGACACAGAGGTATTCTTAGCAGCATGAGATGATTGTCATGCATGAAGATGATTTTGAATAGTAGGTTTATGCACAATTGCAAGCCTGTGGAGGATCCTACAACTTCACAAACCGAAGGGTCTTTTTTGGTTCCATATGATTCCACAGCGGGATTGATGTCTAGATTGTGCCATTGACCTCCTACCGGGTTCTGTACTGCCTAGGGGTCATAAGTATCCCTTGTCGTATGCCAAGACAAGTATAGAAGAAAGACAGGGGTCTGTGTACATGCATAGATTACAGGGCTCTCAACCAATTAACAGTACACTACACTATCCACTGCCTCTTATTTCCTCTGCTATAGACACTATGCACGGCGTGCACTTCTTTATAAAATTGGACCTCCGGAGTGCCTACAATCTCACAGGAAGGATGTGAATATCAGAATGCTTTCAGTACTACTATGGGTCATTACAAATACCTGGTGATGCCGTACAGTCTTATGAATGTTCCGGCTGTCTTCTAGTCATTTGTGAACGAGATATTCCAGGATTTGATCGGTCGTGGTGTGGTAGTGTACATGGATGACATTCTGGTGTACAATGCCACACGCGAGCAGCATATCTCTCTTTCGTTGGGTGCTTGGGAGACTGCTGGAGCATGACCTCTACGTAAAGGTCGAGAAGTGCCTTTTTTTCCAGTGCTCGGTCTCCTTCCTGGGTTATCGCTAGGGATGTGAATTTCTGCCAAATATGCCATTCAAAATTCGAGGAGCAAAGGTCGATAATCTTTTGAAAATCGGAGGATACAAAAACTGAAAAAAACACACGTTCTCACAATGACAGAAAGGGAGGCCAAGTTCATCTTTAGCGATTTGTCATCAAACAAACTGTTTGTTAATTGAACAAGTAACATGTCGTTTTTTTTACATAGTATGCCTATGTTAATTGGAAGAAAAAAAACAATAAGCAGGACAGTCCGTTTCTGCATCGCCAAACCAGATGCTCGTTAAATCAACAACAAAAAAATGCAGTAGGATACATGTCATAATGATTTTATGCAAACCTGCCTTGTTACCGGCAATACCCGATTTTTAAAACAAATTAGTTTAAATCAATGTAACTATTCATTGCCTAACGCTTCGGCATACGTCATATTCTTGTTCAAATATTTTTGCATGTCAACATGTTCTGGGAAGAGACGCAAGAGACGGGTCTGTCTGCGGATTGGAAGAGAGAGGCGTAACTTAAAGGGGGCGTAACGTGAAGTCGGGGGTAACTTGAAGTTGTCCAAATTGAAGAAACAATACATTGCAATATGGTTTCTAGCAATACATTATCACTAATACATTGGCGCTACTTGCTTTGAGAACTTGCTGTTAACTCAATCCACCCCTTAGCCAAAACCTTACCCTAACCTTAACCACTCAGAAACCTTGCTGTTAATTCGATCTAAGCCTTACCCAAACCCTTACCCTAACCACTCAGAAACCTTGCTGTTAACTCAATGTAACATGTGTTATGTCTACGCTATTTACTGTTCTCGCAGTAATTTTGGAAGTAGGCATAACTTGAAGGGGCGTAACTTGAAGTCTTGCAGGCGTAACTTGAAGTCTTGCAGGCTGCAGACAGATATTATAGAGACGCGAGCGCAACCTAGAGTATTAGCAAATAGTCCAGTCCCGGGGAACACCCGTTGGGATTACACAGAAGTCACAGGCACATTCAAGTAGGAGATTGCTAACTTTGCCAGGCGGTGATATTTCTTCTAATTTAAATGATAGCTAAGCAGCATATCCTTAGCTATCATCGCAGTAATTAGCATAGTGATCTGCTCACTGCGCCTAGCATCCAACTTATGTCTACCCAAGAAACTAGCTATTAACTGCTGGGTGTTGCCTGAGGAAGATAAAGCTGCTGCCAGGTGCTTCGATCTCAGGTGACTATGCACCGTATTTGTGGAGGTGTGGTATGCCAGCTTTGCTTGGCATAATATACACTCAACTTTGTAATTGTTATTTTTTAAACGAGTCCCACACGGAGCATCTTGGTTGTTGCATGGTTGGTCGCAGAGTTAACGGTCACGAGGTCACGACAATGCACTTCTGTTGTTGGTTTACACTATGTCAGAGCCCGACTTATTAGACATTCTCTGACTATGTACACAACGCAGGTAGCCTAGATCGCAGCACTAGGGGGTTTCATTTATGTAAGCAACACCTTGTGTCCCCGACAGGAATATATCCAGCTGCGCAATCTGTGACAGTAGGCGCGGCATCAATTATGTAGAACATATTGGAATATGCGCGAAAATATAAAGATTTTCAAAAAAGCTATTTCAAGATCGAATTTCGCACGCAGTTCAACTATTCGACTATTCAAAGATCATAGTGGATCCCTGAGGTGGAAAGGGCTTTCACCTCCCTGAAGGCTCTGTTCACTTCCCCTGCTGTTTTGGCACACCCTGACCCAGCTTTGCAGTTTGTGGTGGAGGTGGACGCTTTGGAGAGTGGGATTGGTTGGGGCAGTGCTGTTGTAGAGGTCTGGTACACCTGCTAAGCTCTGTTCCTGTTGCGTTCTATTCAAAGAAGTTGACACTCGCCGAGTGAAACCATGACGTGAGCCTGCGCTGACGCAATACCTGAAGGATCGCCAATACTTGCCAACTCTGGTATGCAACAGACTCATTTAATAGGCTCATACGTCACTCTTGTCTGGTCATCCGGGCATCGGTCGCACCATGGGGTGTCTAACTGGCAGGTATTGGTGGCCCACGTTTGCCAAGGATGTGAAAAGATATGTCTTGTCCTGCTCGGTGTGCGCTAGTTGTCAAGTGCCGATACACCTTCCTACAGGGAAGTTATTGCCACTTCCTGTTCCGCGATGAACTTGGTCGCATCTCTCCATTGATTTTCTAACTGATCTACTGCTATATGAGGGTTATACTGCAATCATGGTTTTTGTGGACAGGTTCTCTTGCCACCTCCTCCCTCTGCCAAGAGTACCCACGGCCCTGCAGACCACGCAAGCTTTGTTCACTCACGTCTTCCGGCAATATAAAACAATATTAAAAACATGCAGGTTAGGTTTGGGACTACAGATGGAAATTAGCATCTATGCTATGATCTGGCTAATTTACAGTCTGTACAGAAGTGTAAGATTGTTGATTAATGTGCACTGTCCCAAGTAAATAAATAAACAATATCCAAATATGGGATCCCAAAGGATATTGTCCGACCGCGGCCCTCAATTCCTCTCTTGTGTAAGGGAAGACTTTATCGAGAGGCTGGGGGTCGTGGTGAGTCTTACCTCCGGACACAATCCTGAATCCAACAGGCAGGTGGAATGGGTAAATTAAGAGGTGGGTCAGTTATTGCGGTCCTATTGCCAGGACCGGCCAGGGGAATGGTCGAAGTGTCTGCTGTGGGCAGAGTATGCGCACAATTCCCGTTGTAATTCTTCTACCCAGTTTACCCCTTTCCAGTGTGTTCTACCACTGGTTCCGTCGGGTGGAGGACACATGGAATGCTGCTCACGTTCACCTCCAGCAAGCGGTGCGCCTTCACAAGGTTCAGGCTGACCATCGTCAAGGTTCCACTCCCGTTTTCAATTGGGTGATTGGGTTTGGATCTCAACCCAGAACATACCTCTCCACCTGCCTTGCCAGAAGCTGGGTCTGCGGTTTGTAGGGCCCTATAAATTCCTGGGGAGGGTAAATGAAGTGTCATATAGGCTGCAATTGCCACCTAGCATGCGTGTTCACCCTGTCTTCCATCTGTCTCTCCTCAGGCCGGTGGTGGAGGGCCCTTTCCGAAATGTAGAGGTGCTGGGGACCCCCCCTCCTCTGTTGGAGAGTGAAGGTGACCCAGTGTACACACCATCCTCGATTTGTGATGGCGGCAGGGTGGCCTACAGTGGCCCTAACTCCTGCGTGAAATCTATCTGCGTTGACTGGATTGCCCTGCACCGTGCCCTTGTGGTCGTCCCCTGGGCAGTGGCCACTGCGCCGGTGGACCTGCGCATCGGGGGGGGGGGGTACTGTCATATGTTCGGAACTCAGGGCGCCCTCTTCTGATGCGCCAGGGATCAGACGGTCAGGTTCTCCTGACTACTGAAGCCACTGATGTCATAACAGCTACCATTAGGTTTAATCTGTCCCACCTGTTTGTTATCCTTACAGATAAAAGGCAGCCTGCCTTAATTGAGAGCTGTGGGTGATTGCATTGACCTGTTTGGTGGAACCAAGATGTGGATATTTCTTGTATTGATTATATTAGTTTGATATCCTTATTGAGGTACACATATCCCTGTGTGAGGAACATTTCAGTTATTATACAGAGCTTTGAGACTCAGTGAATATCTCTGTTGATCCTCTGTTGATCCTGTATTGCTGGCGTTGCATGTTTGCTAAATAAATGGAATAATGCTAGAATTTCCTGCATTTGACCCCATACCATATATCCAGCCTGACAATGAGTGGTAGCTTGTCCATGTGGGTTCATCACAATCGGAGATAGAGTCTCAAAGTTCTAAAGACCTTG
>JACXGM010007258.1:0-31012 GCA_016801145.1 Umbra pygmaea | reverse complement strand
AGTCTCATAGGTGTTGAGCCTCGTGTTAAATAACCTTTATCGAGTGGAATAAACTTATCTTTACTATGAATATGGGGTGCATTATATGCCCAATGACAATAACCTATAGCCCTAGAATGTCATTGTGAGGTTATTATAATGCGTTTTCATTTTGGGAAGATAGTGAAGGCCTAGGTGTAAAATGCACGGCCCGCCACTGATCACATCAGTGTATAATTTGCTGTATAAACAAATAAAAACAGTAAATAAATATATATTGATTGATTTATCATCATGCTATAATGCTGTTTAGAAGTTTCAGGTAAAACTGGCTACATACAATATGAAATACAAAATTCAAAAACATGCAGTCAGTGTTTTGTCATTGCATTGCACACATAAGCGCACTGCTCCTTTCATGGCAAGTGGGAACAGATCAGTTGCACCTATTCTTTACATAATGGTAAAGTTCATACAATCATTGTAAACCATGTTCTGCGTCACATTAAGTGTTTGATTGGTATCTATAATGGGACAATTGAAGATGTTTTAGTGTGATCTCCATGCAAGATATACTGCTTGTGTCACAGCAGTAGTCAAATTACATATTTTTCTTTTCTTAACTTCTGTTTCCTTGTAGATGCATGTTTACTGATGTACCCATCCTAGCATTTATAACACAAAAATATTCCTCTGGAGATATACACTACCGTGGAAATCTCTCAAATATAGAATATTTCCTTTTTCTAATGGAGGAGACATTTATGATGAATGAAATCAGCAATCAATGTTTATTTTATACTTAAAGAATAAATGAATTGATGTGTCAAAAGTTGTCTTGTTGCCCTCCCGTACAAACAAATCAGCTGTTTTTTGGTATTTGATCTACTTAGGTTTTTCATACTGCACAGCAAAGCTACAAGTTGAAAACATTTGTGCGAGGCACAATATTAATACAGATGTTGCTCATCTAAAACTGTCAGTAAAGAGCAATTTGCACTCAGTTAAACCACAAAACGTAGGGTTAAATGGGTGGTTCAGAATTTTAGACATTTCCAAGAAAATCAGTGTGCTATTTATCAGTGGAGACAGTTTTCAAAACTTTTAAACTCGACGAGACCATAACTCAAACAATTAACATCATTATGTATTGCAGAAGGCTTAAATCTAGCGATTGAGACCATATACTCATTATGAAAATGTCTACTGAGGTAATAAATCAAGTGAGAAGTGTCTCTCATTCTCAGACTATTACAGAAACAGAGCTCTTTTGCAACCAGATGTATCGCCCCCAGCTGGAACTCAGATAGAATGCAGGTTTAAGGCACTTACGCATTTGTGTCACTTTGCCAAACCGGGTGCTTGCCCTGTGCGTATAACAGGAGAAGTGGGAGAAAATCCAACCCACCTTAGAGCAAAAAAAATGTATATACCGTATATATATATATTTAAATGCCTAAAAAATGAATAACCAGGAAAAAAAGATCCACAGAGAACCTAGCCCTTAATGTGATTCAAACCTGAAACCTCTGAATGACAGGCCCAGTGTCCAATCAATTACGCTACGCGTCCTCCGCAGAAATCCAGCGAAAATAAGCAATATTATTGTTAGTACCAGCGTTTTTGTATTTCCTCAGAGCGTAGGTGATAACTTTTAAATTGATTTTGGCAAGCTTCTCTTCAAAATATCATGTCTCTTTTAATACATTACATCTCTTTCTCAATTGTTTTATGATGCATTATATGCTATGGTAAACAAGTTCAAATTAGAATCGGCTGTGAGACAAACACAGCTTTGAATTAACAACTGTTTATGCACACCCATGCCACCTGGTGGCCAAAAATTGTATTTCTTTTTGTTTGACGCATCAGTATTTGACGCGATGCGTATTACTATTTACCATGCGGTTTTTACAGTAAAGCTTTGTATGGAACGTTGGAGAATGACGAGATAAGATCAAACATTTTAGTTCATACAGTTTGTGTTCCTGTAGGTGTTCTATAATAGGCAAATAAAATGAATATTCTATAATAATACAATTACATTTGTTTAATGTTCTAGCTATGAATAACATCACTGTTGTTATTTCCACTGTTATTGGAAAATGGTCTCTGTCCAACTGAGATGAGAAAGCAATGGCAGAACATTGATTATGTTTTCACAGAACCATTTCTGTGTGGATCCTGAGGTATGATTTGGATCATTGTCTTGTTGGAAAGTCCACCTATAGCCAAGTTCCAGCCTTCTGGCAGAGGCAACCAGATTGTCAGCCAAAATTGCCTGATACTTGGTGGAATTCATTATGCCATCAATCTTGACCAGTGCACCTGGACCCACCACCATATTTCACAGTTGGTATGCGGTGCCTCTTTGTATGAATCTCTGTTTCGACTCCAAACATGCCGATGCTGTATCTGACCAAAACTTTTAATTTTGATCTCATCTGACCAGTGTACCATCTTCCAGTCATAATTTAAATGACATTCGGCCATCTCCAAGCATCTGTGTCTAGGGGTCAGAAAGGGCTTTCTTCTGGCAGCCCTTCCAAAGAGGCTGTGTGGAGGTGGCATCTGATGGTGCTTTTTGAAATCTGGTGACCCCAAGATGCCACCAAGGCCTGCAATTCTTTCACAGTAATTCTTGGAGATTTTGTTGCTTCTCTCACCATCCTCCTCCCGAACCTGGGGGGCAAAATGCATTTGCGTCCTCTACCTGTGAGGTTTTCAACAGGAAGTGATGTAATGGTTCAATATAGTTCCTTAAGATATAGATGAACTTAAATAAGTGGATAAGTTTTTTCCTGTTTCTTTATTTTGTCCTCATTTGATGTGTTAAAAGCAGAAAAAATGGGCAAACGTAAGGATTTGAGTGACTTTGACAAGGGCCAAATTGTGATGGCTAGACGACTGTGTCAGAAGATCTTCAAAACTGCAGCTCTTGTGGGGTGTTGCCGGTCTGCAGTGGCCAGTACCTATCAAAAGTGGTCCAAAGAAAGAGAAGCGGTGAACCGGCGACAGGGTTATGGATGCACCTGTGGAGCAAAGGCTGTCCCGTGTGGTCCGATCCAACAGACAAGCTACTGTAGCTCAAATTGCTGAAAAAGTTTGTGCTGGTTCTGATAGAAAGGTGTCAGAACACACAGTGCATCAAAGTTCGTTACATATACTGCTGTTTTGGTGGCAAAAGGAGATCTACATCATATTAGGCATAATGTTATGGCTGATCGGTGTATATTCTGTATTGTACCACAAATCCTAGGGTCTGGCATCGAGTAATGATACTGACTCAACTTGAGGGGCGGCACCAAGTGTGCATTTGAAAAGCTCACTGTACGCAATTGGATAACACTACGACCAATCACCAGTGGGTTCTCTAAGCCCATATGGCGGAGCTAACTGGTAGATTAAACTCTTGCCGGATCAGGTCGGCAAAACAGAAAAAACGTCCTTCTTAAAAAGGAACGATTCGAGCGCCATCTTCTGTTCCTCTTTTAGACAAAAAGCCAAGTCTAACTCGTTCATTGTAGCGGCCAAACCAGTTTTAAACAACTGGTGTACATCCATAGCAATCTTACAACGTTTACTAATGACTTGAGGTCGCACTCGCAGCGCTGTCGTCATCTGTTTAACACGCCTATGGCCCGCCTATATCAGATACACCGATGTGATTGGTGCAGCTCGGCTACAAGGGCATAGTTAATGAGCAGCATTACTCGGTGCCAGAATAACTTGCTGAGCAAATTCAAATTGTGCTCTCACGAGAACTCAGGATTTCCAGGGTAATGCTGAACAGGATAATAGGCCAACTAGTTGATAACTTGTGTCTAAATGCAGGTTTGTGGGTGTCAAGCTTTGCTAACTTCATACTGAACCGTTTTATAATTGTTTTTGTCTTCATTTTCAAAAGTGAAGGTAAATTTGGAATAAACCATTTATTAGATGCAGTGGAGGGGGGCCGTTAAATATCTAACAATTACATTTTAGATCATGTGAATGGTATAAAATCTTGGTAATGGTATAAAAGTGTTTTAAATATTATTAAAAAGTAACATGAGCCAAGAGGGCACTTATTGTGTCTGAGGGGAAAAGAGCAGGGTGCTGTATTATCTTTAGCGCAGCAGCAGCCTCCCACTGTCATATGCGATTCCAATGTTGACAAGAAATTACTAAGAAATAAACAGTTGATTTAATTTAATAATGTATAATGTACATAATGTACATTATACATTATTAAATTAATGTATTAATGTACATTTAATAATGTAAATAATGTACATGTATTTTTTTGGGTGGGGGGGGCTGAAATATATTTTAAGTTGTCTAATTATTAAAACTAAATGAAAATGGATTGCCGCGAAATCTGAGTTTTTTAAATAATTGTAGGATATACTAGGCAATTTAAGTTTTTTTTGTGAAGTAAAATGCAAAGCAAACACTCATTCTCAAGGAGATTGAAAAAGAACTGAGTTGTGGAAATTCACAGATTACCGGTACATGAAGGTAATAAAAACCTCTCTCCAAACTGGTCAATGAACATGTAGGAGATGGAAAAAAGAAAAATATACATTTGGTATCATTTTGTGGTCTGACAATGAGGTGTGGACTTCAGTTAACATAACTACATTTTGTATTTATGATCTATTTCTTTTTCATGTTTTCCTGCCATTTTCTACTCATCCATTTTCCTCATGTAAAATGAGCAATTATTGCCTCGTCATAACTCCACAGAGGGTGGGGAATAAAGAAGATTGGGACGTTTCTTTCAAGCTCTTGTCGCCAAGCCATTTTAATTCTTATCAAACTGTTCTTTTTATCTTGAAGTTATGCTAATACACACAAAATGGAATGGATTCCTTAGCAAATAACCAAGATTGAGATTGCAAGTGCCCAAAATACAACACAGAGTCTTCAGAGCAAAAAGTAACAAGGCAGCCATGTTATAACAAATAGAGGTGTGTGTGTGGTTTCTCCTAGTGTGTTTGGTCTTTACACTTGTACGCACACAAAGGAACAGGGACAGCAGTGACTAAGGGGTCAACAGAGCGTTAAAATATCAACGGTGAAAAGGGTGAAATGCTGAGGAGTGGTGATTGGAAGTGGTAACAGGTGCAAGGAAGGGGTGGGGCCTAAATCAATCAGTCACGCCAGCCATCTGCCGATTGGCCTACACAACATGTATTGTTTCTTTATGCAGCACTATGAGCAAATATAGAAGAATGTTCAATGTTTACGTAACAAATAGGGAGAGGAAAAGATTCTCTGGTAATCTATATTACACTGACTCATAATATAAAATAATTTATGTTGAAATGTTGTTTTCCTCTGCCCCTATTTCAGTTCCGAATGGTGTTCACCAGCCAATGCTGCCCAATGGAGGTAAGTCTAGATGGATCTCAATCCCTCCTTTCTGCTGCAGCTGGCCCATTTGGAATGTTTAAACATATTGTTTAATATCCAATTCTGAGTGTTTTTGGGCTCTTTCAGTTTCTCCTATTCAATTATATTTCTTGTTGTGTATTCATCACCAGACAAATTTTAGATCCTACATTGTTTATTGTGATTCAAAATTATAGCACTTTCTTTGATATTTAAGGTAGTATGCAGGGTGGGAAATGAACTTTATTGTAGAACTTTTACCAGCCACTTTGATTTTTTACTGGCCACTTTTTCCCAAATTCAAATACATAAAAGAAAACACACTAGCATATTCTATATTGCTTCAATACATTAAATTTACTATGAATACATGTGTTATTAATATAGGTCAATTACTAAAGGGACATTTAGGGAAGATGAGTCTGAGATGCATAATTTTCAGATGATTGACAAATTGTGCTAATCTGTTTGCTAATTGTATGTCCTACTTCCATATTATTTAGTCAGCTACTTTAAAGTCATTCATGCAACAGTAGGCAGTATCAACTTTCAGAGGTGTAAAACTTTTCTGTTGTAATACTTGACGTACGCCACAATATTTACACATTTGTAAATTCATTTTCTAATAATCTGTTTGGAAAACATCTGGGATTACTAATAAAATTATCAAAGCATTTCCATTTACATTTTAGTCATTAGGCAGACAGTCTTATCCAGAGTGACTTACAGTAAGTACAAAGACAACAACATTTAACCAGCAACCATCTGACTACTAGTCCGACTCCCTAACCATCTGACCCCTTAATTTTCTCCCATCAAAGCTGCAAGTGCTTCTTCAATAATGAAACCAAACATAATACAACATTAAATATAATATGAAACCATATGCTCAGCCCCTTAGTGATAATAGTATAGAATATTTCAAACCCATGAAAATTGATTATTTAATAACATGGCAGGCATATAAGGCCTACAACGGCAGTAGTTTAATGAATTAACTTTGGCGTATCATCCACAACATTGCCAACAAAACCTACGCTAGACAGTTGTATGGACACAGAACAAGAGCAACAGAAGATGTCACAGTTTTCTAAAGTCTAATCCAGCACCATATGTAGGTCCATCTGACATCTCTTGCTGGTGCCTTTTCACTTTGTCTGTGCTCACAAGTTTTCATTTATTTTCGCTTGAGTGGCAAAAACCCAATTTCTTTTGGATAGGCCAGGGAGTACACCATGCAGTCATAGCACCAATTGGACAAGGAAACCATAAATGACTATAAAGACTATGCTCATCCTATAATGGTATACTACTACAACAGATCCATAATTGTGCATACGTGCGTGTGCGTTGGTGTGTCAACCTGACTACAAGAGCATGGACTCCACTGCACTAAAGCTTTCACAGCAAATTATTTGGTTCTTACAAAGATAAAAAAATCTTAGATTTAGAAATGTTAATGTTTTAACAATGATTTTTTTTATTTTAAGTGTTCAACTTTACACTATCATCTTATTTCTAGATTTAACAAACTTAATTTAAGAAATCTTGTCAAGTGAAATTATCTTGCTGCATGGACAGATAATTTCACTTGTTTTAAGTACCTTTTCCCTCCGATTTAGTGTTTTTATCTTGTTTTTAGACACACCTGTTTTGCATTGTGGCATCTCAGGCTGCAGTGATGCTGCCTATTAATAATGTGAGTGTGTGTGAGACTGAGTGTGTGTGGGTGTGTATGCATGATGTCATGTGAGCATGCATGATGTCCCCTCTCCATCTCTCTCTCTCTCGCTCTAATTTAAAATATGTTTCATCAATGTCCATAAGTTGATAAGGCTGCATTATTTCAATGTCCTTTGTTTTTGCCACTGAACTGAAAACTGCAAAAGTAAAACTTAAGAATATAACACAATGAATGAATTTTTTTTTTTATTACGAATCCAACCTTGTTCCATTTATGAAAATATGTTCACTGTTACAACAACAGTATAGTGTAAAGGAACCCATTAAGCCCACCAAAATCTGAGTTCAGTTATTTTTCATACATACTGACATAGTTGATTAACATACTCATTTGTTAAAATGTAAGATTTACCTCTCATTTGAAAATACATTCATTTATTTGTGTATATTTTATCATATAAAATAAATATATTTTATGAATAAAGTCAAAAGTCTGGCATGGGCTTAATTGGTACCGTGGCACCAGATCAATTTTTTCACATTTTCGGATACCACAATGACTTCCCTTGTGTGGTAATATTTTTCCTTCTAATTATGTATTGCAATAATAAAGAACTGCTGCATTTGTGTAAATGAGAGTAGCAAAGTGTTATGCGCATTGTGCACCCACTATATTATGGTTAAGCATACGCCCTTAAAATGTATATGAATAACACGCCACTGAATTTTAACCAGGTTTTTCCTGGTCAGTGGCGGAATTGTTTTCAGGAACTGCAAGATAGCACCAGGGAACGTTTACGCCTCTTCTTTTCGCTGAACCGCCCAACGAACGCAAGTTCATTCCCTAATTTACAGAAGCGTTTCTGTGAAGGGAAAAGTCCCATATGCGTCAGGTGCAAGATAGGAATGATACATGCGTTTGTGTAAAAAGTCAATTGCGCTGGGTGTAAGATAGGGCCCTCTGTATTCTTTTTCCCACAAGGTATGGCCTTCGCTAAACTCTGGTCACTTGACCTTTGACCTCAACATAAAAAATGGCATTTGTAATAAATAGCAAAAAATTTAAATCAAAATTATTTATAAGGTAAAATATTTGAGTACAATTTTAAATCTTATCCCTTTTTAAACTCTTATTTATTTCATTTTTTATGTTTTTAAGTACTGTATGAATTCAAACACTAATGAAATTTATCAAACATATAGACTAAACATGAAATCTTTAACACTGTCTCTCAGACAGTTACAACCACTACTAACCAAAAGTACAAGAAAAGTGTTCTCCAATATGCTCAAAATCATATAAAGACATCTGTGGAGCAATGAATCAAAACCGGACCATTTCGACACAATGGATCAGCTGTATGTCTGGAGGAAGAATGCTCTGGGGCGGCTTTGCATCTTTTTGCACAGGAAAAATGCAGTGTGTGTGGAAGGCAAGATAGATTCATTAAAGTATCAGGAAATCCTAGGAGAAAATGTCTTGCTATGCATCTTGTTTGCAGCAGGTCATTGCGGCAAAAGGGTGCTCTATAGGGTGGTTGAATAATTTTGATTACAACTGTACCAACTTAGGCTTCAATGTTGAAAGAGCAGTGTGAATCTGTAAATCATGCTTGGATGAATTGTGATTGATCATTGCCGATGTGACGAGGCTTAAAGTGTAAATAGATGTGACAAACAGGGAGGGGAAAATATTTTCTGGTTATCTACAACCCGAATTCAGGAAAAGTTTGGACATTTTTTAAATTTGAATTAAATGAAAACTAAAAGACCATCAAATCATAATAGTCAAAGTCAAAGTCGTTTATTTATCATATGCATCGAATAACATCATATCATCCTATGCAGAGAAATTCCTTTGACATGGCTCGTCACATCTATGCAGTGGGCTTAAAAAGATTTACAACAATATAAAGAACTTTAAAACAATAATGACAATAGTAATAATAATAATGTATGTACTGAGCAGTGATCTGGAAAATGTACAACAGTAGAAGTAATAAATATTATGAATGGCATGGAAAAATTGCTTTACAAGGTCCATTTGAATTCCTCTACATCAGATGTAGAGAGCATAAAGTGACCAGAGAATGTTAGTGCTCAACAGATAATTTGTGATCAGTGACAGTGTTCCATGTTGAGCAGCCAAATGGCCTGGGGGAAGAAACTGTTTTTAAGTCTGGTAGTCCGTGCCTTGATGCTCCGGTAACGTCTACCAGACGGCAGCAGCGAGAAAAGTTCACGGCCTGGATGGCTGTGGTCTTTTAGAATGTTCTTAGTTTTCCTAATGCATCGCTTCTGGTAGATGCCTTGCACGGAGGGGAGGAAGCAGCCTATGACGTGCTCCGCTGACTTCACCACACTCTGAAGGGCCTTACGATCAGCAGCGGGAGCAGCTGCCGTACCAGGCTGTAATGCAGCCTGAGAGGATGCTCTCAATGGTGCACCTGTAGAAGTTAGTTAAAATCCTGACAGACATGCCAAACTTCTTGAGTCTCCTCAGGAAGTATAGGCGGTTTTGGGCAGTCTTTGTTGCCGAGATTGTGTGTCTGGACCATGTGAGGTTGTCACTGATGAACACCCCGAGGAACTTGAACTCTGAAACTCTCTCGACTTCAGCTCCATCGATGTGTATGGGGGCAGGACCCTCCCTCTGCTGCTTCCTAAAGTCCACTATCATCTCTTTTGTCTTGCTGACATTGAGAGAGAGGTTGTTGCTCTGGCACCAGGTAGCCAAGGCTCTTACCTGCTCTCTGTAAGCAGTCTCATCGTTGTTGGAGATGAGACCTAGGATGGTTGTGTCATCAGCAAACTTTATGATTATGTTAGAACTGCGTGTGGCCACACAATCATAAGTGAACAGAGCGTACAAGAGGGGACTGAGTATGCAGCTCTGAGGGGCTCCGGTGCTCAGGGTCGTTGTGGAGGAGGTGAGGTTGCCCATTCTCACCATCTGGGGTCTTCTCGTTAGGAAGTCCAGGATCCAGTTGCAAAGGGTGGAGTTAAAACCCAGGGTCCTCAGCTTGGGAATGAGCTTAGCAGGAACAATAGTGTTGAATGCTGAGCTGTAGTCCACAAACAGCATCCTCACGTATGTGTTCCCTTTTTCCAAATGGGAGAGGGCAGTGTGTGCCGTCAGTGCGATTGCATCGTCTGTAGATCTGTTGGGGCGGTATGCAAATTGTAGGGGGTCCAAGGTGTCTGGAAGGGCAGTGCAGATATGGGTTTTGACCAGCCGCTCGAAGCACTTCATGATGATTGAGGTCAGTCCTACTGGGCGGTAGTCATTTAGGCAGGTGATGTGAGTTTTTTTTTGAACCGGGATTATTGTGGCCTGTTTGAAGCAGGAGGGAACTGCAGACTGGGTTAGGGAGAGGTTGAATATGGAGGTGAATACCTCCGCTAGCTGGTCGGCGCATTCTCTTAGAACACGGCCTGGAATACCATCTGGCCCTGGAGACTTCCGCGGGTTCACTCTTTTGAAAGCTCTCCTTACGTCAGCCACATCCAGGGACAGAGTGCAGTCGTCTGGGTTCTCAGCCAGCTTTTCAGGAGTGATTTGATGTTGGCAAAACATGCAAGCTGCCCATACCGTATGCAGTTATGCGCCCCATACCATCAAAGATGCTGGCTTTTGAACTGAACGCTGATAACACAATAAAAGGACTCCCTACTCTTGCCCGGAGGACACGCCGTCCATGATTTCCAACAACAATGTCAAATTTGGACTCGTCGGGCCATAGAACACTTCCACTTTGAAAGTCTGTTTTAAATTAGCCTTGGCCCCCAGGACAACAGCCCTTCTGGACCATGTTCACATATAACTTCCTTTTTGCATGGTAGAGCCTTAGTTGGCATCTGCAGATGGCATGGCGGATTGTGTTTACTGACAGTGGTTTCTGCAAGTATTCCTCTGCCCACTTAGTAATTTCATTGACACAATCATGCTGATGATGAATGCAGTGTCATCTGAAGGTTTGAAGACCACGGACATCCTATAAAGGTCTTTGGCCTTACGCACAGTGATTTTTCCAGTTTCTGTTAATCTCATCATCTCTTAATTCTCTTGATGATGTTATACACTGTAGATGAGATTTACAAGGCCTTTGCAATTTGACGTTGAGGAACATTGTTTTTAAAGTATTCCACAATCTTTTTATGCACTCAATCACAGATTGGAGAGCCTCTGCCCATTTTTACTTCTGAGAGACTCTGCCTCTCTAAGACATCCCTTTTATAGCTAATCATGTTACAGACCTGATATCAATTAATGCAATTAGTTGCTGAATGTTCTCCCAGCTGAATCTTTTCTAAATGTCTTGCTTTTTTAGCCATTTGTTGCCCCTGTGTGAACTTTTTTTAGACCTTTAGCAGGTATCACATTTGAAATTAGCTCATTTAGTGGATAAAAGTGTACAATTTCTCAGTTTCAACATCTGTTATCTATGTTTCGATTGTGAATGAAATATTGGCTTATGTGATTTGAAAGTAATTTAGATTTCATTTTATTCAAATTTTAAAAATGTCCCAACTTTTCCAGAATTTGGGTTGTATTTGCCAAAGATATATAGTTTTAAACAAATTGTGTTGAAATGTTGTTCTCCTCTGACACTATTTCAGGTTTGAATGGATTCTCAGGCGGAGCTGGAAATGGTGTGAATCAACCAATGCTGCCTAATGGAGGTAAGTCTAGATTAGGGTTATTTTAGTTTCTCTTATTACTGGGGCAGCTTGAAAGGCTGGCACAGTCTAAATATCTGTCTTGTTTATTCCTGGGGCTTCTTGCTAAGCAAAGGCCCCAGTTTAAATCTTCGTCATACTTCTTATTATTCTTCTTGTAAACAGTGATTATTCTGCCGCTAAAAGGATCTTTGTTGAAATAATGATTTCTGGAGTCAGGTATCAGGTTGATTAAAGGATGCTTTATAAAGATCTCACCCCGGAACAGGGATCTGAGCAACAAGGCAAACACGAGACTGGTTCGGAAAGAGCACTGAATAAAAATAATAGCTGTCTTATATAACCTTAGGGTTGTTGTTCATGACACCTGACAGAAGACCCTTTTCTCCTCAGACCTGTAACTGTCTCACATGAGCAGATCAGCTGGTCACTTTAACTCATGAGGTCATAATCTTATTTTATCAAATAGCCTTGCTAGTTGTTGTTCCCAATTCACTCAGTAACCCTGATCTGTGTCTCCTGTCCTGTTAGTAATATGTTCTGTTGTCTAAACCCTTCCATGGAGGGCCTAGTGTATGCAGGTTTTTGCTTTTACCTTGTACAAGCCTGATGGAGTAGCTCACTAATTGGTTAGTATCTCCCCTCACCTGGCAGTCTAGGTCCTAATTATGCTCTAATTGAAGGGAAAGACCAAAAACCAGCATACACTAGGCCCTTCATGGAAGGGTTTGGACACCCCTGTGTTAGTCTGAATGGCATCACACATGTCTTAGATCTGTGAATGTATTACAGTTTAATATATAATAGATAATAGCATTATTAGACTTAAGTCATAAGCTTATTCTGATGTTTGTAAGGAAGACAGCCATTGATGATCTGTCATAGTGACCCAGCTGCCCCTCCCCTGAGGGAAAACCCCTGCTCTTGTCTGTACAATAACAAGATTTCACACAGAGCCTTTCTGCAAAGACAAATAGGTCAATAAACACTATGTACATACTTTCCCCATACATTTTAAAAAGCTCAGCCCCCCCCCCAATAACCTGTTTTGGTGCAGGGTGATGTCCTGCATACTTGCAGAGATGTTATTTTGTCCTACTTCCTGTCTGTAATGATGTATGAAGCCAAAATAAAGTAGCTGAAAATGACTTAAATTTGAGACGCCATATTTCCGGCTGTGATGAACCCACATAGACAAACCACCCTCATTATTTGCAGCAGAACCCCTTCTTTCATCAACTTTGAGGACCAAATAAAGATCAGGAAAAATGGGCAGGCATGAGAATTGTAAACTTTGTGTTTTTTAAAGATTAATATTAACTTATTTACTAAAAATGTTTTATTTACTCCGGAATTGTCCTTTAAAGTGGATCTAAAAGCATATTAACTACTTCACAGATTTAAAGCAACCAGACATACACTAGTGTTCAAAAGTACGGGGTCACTGTTTTTTATTTCCTTTAAATGTCCTCCCTCCCAATTCACCCTAATCCTGCCTGTTGTCAGCAGCACCGCAACTCCTTGGCCAGATCTGTGGGATATAGCACACAAGTCACACAAAAAAGATGCCAACAGCTGCAAAAACATTTTTAATATGGCAAGTTGTAAAACTTGCTCCAGTGACTACTTGCATCCAATCAAAATTTGTCTAGTTCTTCCTATTCTTCCTATTCTTATTATTATCATTCTTCTTCATATTCTTTTTCTTCTCTATATTCTTCTTCTTCTTCATATTCATCTTATTCTTTATATTCTTCTTATTCTTATTCTTCTTATTCTTATTCTTCTTATTGAATTGCAAGGCAAATCAGTTCATAGGTCCAGCGGAGCTGTGGAACCCAATAGTTTTTCTAGGGTTTATTATTATTATTATTATTCAGCCTCTAAAAGTCATGCTACAGCCTACACTGAACATGGTCGGGGGGGTACCATTTGCCGGACTGGTCCAGATCCCTGCAAGGATCTCGGACAGAAAAAATTCAGCCACTTCCTCCACTAGGTGGCGCTATAACAGAAAACGTATTTGGCCTAACTCCTAAACCGTACATCGCACCTTAAAAATACATATATCCACACGTTCCCTGAATTAGCTGCATCTTCTGATAGGCCTCTGATTTAAGACATGTCCATTTACACCTATACTTTTATATAGTATTTTATTTAGACTTTTCAAACTCCTCTTAGACCGTGCGACCGATCTGCATTTAAATTGTTACGTAGGATCTCCAGACTGACCTGACCGACCTGACAAAAATTTATCAAAATAGTTTTTATCAGATTAAATTTGCATAAATCATGCACAAATAAATTTGTGTAACTAGCTACGAAAACACAAACTTTGCCATATCCCGGCCAAAATAAATGTTGTCATCGCAAAACCTTACATTTATGTTTACCATGACCCTCTGAGGGTCCCAAATTTTACAAAAATTGGCTTTTTGGGGGTGCTACAAGTACAGAAAAATGATCTCATCCGATTTTTACAAAATGTTGAGGGTACCATCTAGGGCCACCTCTGAGGCCACCCCTACAGTGGGGTACTAATTCGTCAAAGTAGGTGTGGCCTATGGGACTCCGGTTTGGATTCACCACTTACACTAATGTAAGCAACTTCAATTATATTGTGTAGATGTAAAATGGTTATTGGACCTCACATACCAAAAATTACACGTGGACCACTAAGTGGCACTATAATGATGTTAAATGTGTTTTTGCATATAACTCCCAAATTAAACATTGCACATTAGAAACCTTTACATTCACGTGTTCCTTGAATTGAGCTTCACCTGATGATATAGGACACACCCATTTCCTGTTGAAAAGAACTGTTTTCTTCTCCTTCTGAGATGATTTTCGACCGTTTTCGATGCAGTTCTTTCAACATTTTAAGCTGCCTCAGAAATGTCAAAAGCATGTGCAATTTTCTACAAACCTTGAGTCTCAGGTGTTGCAATATTTCCTGGATTTTAACTCACTGTTTTCGCGCTTTGGGTTCTGTTTTCATAGGTTCCGCTTTCGTGGGCTTGTCAGGGGGCGCCTTGCGCCAGGGGGGACTTGCATCGGGGAGGCTTGTATCACCTCTTAAATGCTTGCAGTTCTAGATTTTTTTATTCATCATATTCTTCTTCTACTTCTACTTCTTATTCTACCGCTGGCTACACCTCCCACAGTTTTTAAGTTAGAGAAAGAATTTCAACTTGACAATGTTCAGTACATATCTGACCAGGCTGCTTCTATTCAGATTTTAAGTTTTAAAATGATTGACCACTATATATATATATATATATATATATATATATATATTACAGTGCCTTGCGAAAGTATTCGGCCCCCTTGAACTTTTCAACCTTTTGCCACATTTCAGGCTTCAAACATTAAGATATGAAACTGTAATTTTTTGTGAAGAATCAACAACAAGTGGAACACAATCATGAAGTGGAACAAAATTTATTGGATATTTCAAACTTTTTTAACAAATAAAAAACTGAAAAATTGGGCGTGCAAAATTTTCAGCCTTAAGTTAATACTTTGTAGCACCACCTTTTGCTGCGATTACAGCTGTAAGTCGCTTGGGGTATGTCTCTATCAGTTTTGCACATCGAGAGACTGACATTTTTGCCCATTCCTCCTTGCAAAACAGCTCGATCTCAGTGAGGTTGGATGGAGAGCGTTTGTGAACAGCAGTTTTCAGTTCTTTCCACAGATTCTCAATTGGATTCAGGTCTGGACTTTGACTTGGCCATTCTAACACCTGGATATGTTTATTTGTGAACCATTCCATTGTAGATTTTGCTTTATGTTTTGGATCATTGTCTTGTTGGAAGACAAATCTATGTCCCAGTCTCAGGTCTTTTGCAGACTCCATCAGGTTTTCTTCCAGAATGGTCCTGTATTTGGCTCCATCCAACTTCCCATATCAATTTAAGCCATCTTCCCTGTCCCTGCTGAAGAAAAGCAGGCCTAAACCATGATGCTGCCACCATCATGTTTGACAGTGGGGATGGTGTGTTCAGGGTGATGAGCTGTGTTGCTTTTTCGCCAAACATAACGTTTTGCATTGTTGCCAAAAAGTTCAATTTTGGTTTCATCTGACCAGAGCACCTTCTTCCACATGTTTGGTGTGTCTCCCAGGTGGCTTGTGGCAAACTTTAAATGACACTTTTTATGGATATCTTTCAGAAATGGCTTTCTTCTCGCCAGATTTGTGCAGTATACGACTGATTGTTGTCCTATGGACAGACTCGCCCACCTCAGCTGTAGATCTCTGCAGTTCATCCAGCGTGATCATGGGCCTCTTGGGTGCATCTCTGATCAGTGATCACCTTGTATGAGCTGAAAGTTTAGAGGGACGGCCGGGTCTTGGTAGATTTGCAGTGGTCTGATACTCCTTCCATTTCAATATTATCACTTGCACAGTGCTCCTTGGGATGTTTAAAGCTTGGGAAATCTTCTGTATCCAAATCCGGCTTTAAACTTCTCCACAACAGAATCTCGGACCTGCCTTGTGTGTTTCTTGTTCTTCATGATGCTCTCTGTGCTTTCAACGGACCTCTGAGACTATCACAGTGCAGGAGCATTTATACGGAGACTTGATTACACACAGGTGGATTCTATTTATCATCATTAGTCATTTAGGTCAACATTGGATCATTCAGAGATCCTCGCTGAACTTCTGGAGAGAGTTTGCTGCACTGAAAGTAAAGGGGCTGAATAATTTTGCTTGCCCAATATTTCAGTTTTTTACTTCATGATTGTGTCCCACTTGTTGTTGCTTCTTCACAAAAAATTACAGTTTTTTATCTTTATGTTTGAAGCCTGAAATGTGGCAAAATTTCGAAATGTTCAAGGCGGCCGAATACTTTCGCAAGGCACTGTATATATTAGTATATAACTTCTGCTGCTGAGGAGCACCAGCATTCATTCTGTAGTCAGAACAGAAAGAGCTTCTTCAAACAAAAGAAACACTGACATTAGTTACCTTAGCAACCAGCCAGACTTCATCTATCATTATGTTAATTAACTTCATTTGCATAATTAGCCTGAATTAACACTAGAAGAGTATGTATTGAACCTTACAAGCTAGTGAGACTAAACCAACATTTAACATGTTTAGGCATTTGCAACATATTTTTATTCATAAAATTCTACACACACCACCTAGTTACTTCACACACATCATCCCCAACCAGTGCCTGCCCGAGCCTTTTGAGGTCCCTAAGCAGAATTTGATTTGGGGGCCCTCTCCTACCACGTGGAGTCACCTGTGCCCTCGATTGGGGGCCCCCTGGTGGTTCTCCCCCTATTAAATCAAATCCACTCCAAAATTGCACGACAATTGTATTTAACTTGTTGGCTAACTAATGTTTGTGGTAGAACAGACGCGGTAGAGCTGACATTAATCTAGCAAGCTCATTAACACTACATGTCAGTGCCCGGCAGTGTACCCGACAGAAAGAGTAAGAGTGCAAAACTAATTTAAAACACAAAGCAGATCTTACTATTACAGTATTATATCATATGCTAACCTTGTACCACTTTGGGCGATGCAAATTTTTTAAACGTTTCACTAGGTGATTTCTTTTTATCGTTTCATCAACTACTGTTGCGCACAGTAGAAACTTAAAAGTCTGTTTAAAAGTAAAAGTAATTCTAAATCAAAAACAGTAAATATGTCAAAATAAGCTTAAACAAGTAAAATACATAAAGCAATGAAATTGCTATTCAACATGCTTTATTATAAGGTTATTTACAACTTGGTTCTATAGAAGCTGTTTCTATAATTGTTTTGTAGACAATTATTTAAACATCTCAGACCCAAGGTAACAAATACCATATAAGAAATGAGCATATAATTTGCACATGTTTTATAGCAGTATTATTCAAACCTTTTTCAATATTGTACCACCTTTGAATTGCCTTTTTAAGCCAAGTACCCCCTGACCAGTGCAAAACATTTTTGGTAGAAAAAAGTCTATATAAAGAGGTACAATACAGCTCCGGCAGTGATAGATTCACTAAACAAAAACCTTTTTTAAGCAAAGACATTTAAATGCTACATTTCAAATGTTTAGAATCCATCACTTAATTTATTCATTATTATAGTATAATTATTTTAGGAATTATGCATTATATATTTTTTAATTTGCATTTTTGCAAAGATTTAATGTATTCCCTGCAGTTCTCCATAGTACCCCTAGGGGTACATGTACCCCCATTTGAGCAACACTGTTTTATAGCATACATTTCGGTCTGTTTATCCGATTCATCGATTAATTGAAGATATAAACCACAGATTAATCAATTATCCAAATAATTCTTAGTTGCAGCCCTACTTTACACACAATAAAATTCAATTTGGTTACAATTCACTAGCTTTATATTGAATTAATGATTATTGCAATGAATTAAAATGAGCGCTAATATTTTGAAAAAAACATAAATCCGAGTTTGCGTTGCTGGCATAATAGTGTTGCCAGGCAAACGGTTACTGCCTATAGCTACGGCTCTGTCTTCGAGAATAGTCATGATCCTCAATCTTCAACAGGCTTTCAAATCTGTCGGCAGTCGCGAGTAACCTTTCCCTGGCATTCGTCACGGTGCCACTAACTGTAAAAGCATGAAATGCGGAGCTTGAATTTCCAGGTATGTCCCTCTTTGGCTAATGTATTTCAAAGATGGAGGCGCAACATGGCTGCCGCAAATCGAGCAACTCACTCATATGTATTCTGAATGGGAGATTCTACGTTTACGAGAATACTTCAATTTGTTGGTGGAAGTAATTAAGTAATTACTGTAATTAAGTAATTTTTTCGGGTACTTGTACTTTCATGAGTATTTTTTCAAGTCTGTAATTTTACTCTTACTTACGTTGGCATTTCACTCTGTAAAGTACTTTGCTATCTTTTAAATCATAATTCGCTACTGAGTAGATAATCCAAATATTAATTACATCCAAAACTTAAGAATAATATCCAATTTTTTTTTGCCAATAAGGCTATTACCCAATCACAAACGGGCCAATGAAAATCAAGAAATACAGATGAGAAAAATTCCGCTGCAGCAGGTACCGGGTTGGCAAGGTGACAACCAGCCAGGGGCCGGTTGCACCAGCTGGACGTATATAGGTCATAACTGTACGTCCTACCTAAAGTGCTCTTTACCTCAGATATTTATACCTATTGCACCAGCTGGGCGTAATCGCTCAATGAACAATGCCTGGTCATAGATCATATGCCTAATAATAATAATAATAATAATAATGCATTCAATTTATATAGCGCTTTTCTTCCAAGGAACTCAAAGCGCTTTATACAGTGAGGGGGAAAGCCAACCTCATCCACCACCAATGTGTAGCACCCACCTGGGTGATGCACGGCAGCCATTTTGCGCCAGAACGCTCACCACACATCAGCTATCAGGTGGACAGTCAATAGCTAGCAGGCGCAGCCAGGGTGCAGGGTGCCGATTTATATAAATTATTTAAAATGTCTTTTTTTTTTACTCTCCGATTGCATTAAGATTTAGCTGTAATTTCTTTGGAGAAAGACCGTTTCAATGCTCAGTGATACAGGGCACATTACGTTTGCAGCGACCACAAATCATACTTGTTCAGTCGGCATTCCTATACATTAATAAGCTATAGGAATCACGAGGAGACATCTACTTCAGTACCACGTTACTTTATTCAAAAGTCCCCCCAGCCCCCCTTACATTTATTCCTATAACAAAGGTTCCTACCAAGTATCTCCTGTAACACTACATCCCCCTTTCTGGCTAAAGATGCTTTCAAGGAGATGTGTGGAAACAATAAAACCCATACAAACGTTTGTAAACTGTAACATGAGTTATTCCCTTCCTTTGGGTTAACCTGACATCCTACCCAGTTTCTAAACTAATAAATGTGGCCGCCTAATAATCTCTAATTTCTTAAAGTATTCTATTAACAGCTGTACTCAGAACGTACTGTAGAAATCAGCCCTACTGAGGATAGTATAATAGTTTCCAAATGTTAACAACAGTAAACACCAACTATCCCTGACAACAATCCTGAACTCACTTTTGAAAACCATAAAGCCATATAAATTTTTTCCAGAGTTGACCCCTTCCAACCACCATCACCACTTTTCAGTCCACATCCCTTGTCTAATTTCCCCTTTCTTATTTTTATCTTTATCTCCCCATAACTATGAACACACAAAGTCCTTCAAGTACGCCGGGGGTACTCTCACCCTGGTACCAGGCCGGCCCTCTCGCGGTGAGGCCCCTTGACCGGGGTCACACAGGGTTTCAGGTGTGACAGGTGCACTCTCTGTCCCAGGGACAGTAACATCCTGGTTTACCTCGGGTAAGTCAGTGGGTGTTGCTGGAGCTTAAGGGGTGGATGAGAGGTGGTACTGGTTCCTTCTCAGTGTCCCCCTTGGTGTGTCGATGATGTAAGACCTCGGCGTACTTGCGTGAGACATTACTGTGCCCCTCTCAAGCATATCCTTGACCCACACACAGTCACCTGGGTGCAAAGGCGGCATGTTGCGTGCTCTGTGTCAACAGTCGTAGTTCAGCTTCTGCTTTTGTCTGTATCTTTGCTCAATTGTCTTTAACCTCATGTCTGCCCATCTTGGATTGAGCTGAGATGAAATCACATGAACTGGTGTTCTGATCTTCCTGCCCATAAGAAGCTCAGCTGGACTGTGCCCATTCGCTAGAGGAGCAGCGCGGTAGGCCATCGTAGCGAGGTAAGGATCGCATGATTTCTTCAAGAGGCTCTTGATTGTACTTACGGCCCGCTCTGCCTCCCCATTGCTCTTTGGGAAGTGAGGACTGGACGTCACATGACTGAAACTCCACTCTCTCGCAAACTTCCTGACGTGCTCAGACGCAAATTGTGGCCCATTGTCAGAGCGCACACCTCTGGTATTCCATGATGCACAAAAATGGATTTGCAGTGCTCAATCACAGCTTCAGATGTTGTGTGAGTGAGTTTGGCCACTTCTAAAAATCTTGAAAAATAGTCTACTATGACTAGGTAATGCTTGTTGCTTTCCGCCTGGAACAGGTCCACACCGACAGTAGACCATGGCCTGGCTGGGAACTCCGTGGGCTGCAGCGTCTCTCTGAAGTTTGTTCTCTCACGACTGCACACATCGCAGTTCTCTATCAGTTTGGTCAAGTCTCTACTAAGACCCGGCCACCGTACAGATTGTTTGGCCCTCTCTCTACATTTAGTCAGTCCCAGATGGCCCTCATGAAGTTTATTTAGCATGTCTGTTCGAAGTGACGCAGGAATTACTATTCTACAGCCATGAAGCAGCAAACCGTCCACTCACTGTTAAATCACCTGAGTGGACGTTTAATCTCAGCCAGGTGGGGCAGAAATTTTCCCAGGTGGTTTGTCATTCCCAGAAAGCGGCTCACCTCACTGACATTGGTGGGCTCTGTCATGGCCTTTACGGTGCTCACCTTGTCAGGGTCTGCACTGACACCTGAGGCCTCAATGACCTGTCCAAGGAACTTTATCCTGTTCTTTAAGAACTCACACTTGTCGTTAAGTGTCACACCTGCCTCCTGCAGACGTGACAACGCAGCTTTCAGTCTCTCATCGTCCTCTCTCTGCGTTGCTCCCCAGATGAGCACATCGTCCATCTGGCACACAACCCCTTCCAGACCTTCTAGAATGCGGGACATGTGCTTTTGGAAATGTTCTGGGGCAGACGAGATCCCAAAACAGAGACTATTGTAACAATATCGCCCGAATGGGGTTATGAAGGTGGTGAGGAGAGAAGATTCCTTGGACAACGGGATCTGCCAAAATCCAGCATTCGCGTCAAGTTTAGAAAAAACTTTGGCACCAGCAAGCTGTCCTAATGTGTGTTTGACTGAGGGCAGAGGATGTTTCTCCCTCATCACTGACTTGTTTAGCTCCGTGTGGTCTGTGCAGACTCTCACCATGGCGTGGGCTCCTCCACTTTCGAAACGACTCCCTGATGCTCCATACGACCCAGCTCATCTTTTACTCATGGTAAGAGTGGGAGCGATATGCGTCGGGGCGCGGAGACGGAGAAAGGCTTTGCCCCTGGCTTCAGGACAATGGTGTACTCCCCCTCCATTTTCCCTAGTCCTGAGAAAAGCCTTGGGAATTGTCTTTCACAGTCTCTTTGGTGTCCAGACTGATGTCATTCAGTCTGGCGACCAGCTGTAGTGAAATGGCGGCTAGTCCACCAAGGAGTGTCGTACATAGCCCTTCCACAACGTAAACTTCCTCTTGTGTTTTATTATTGCCCTTACTGAGAGTGGCTTCAAATTTCCCTTTTACCTTCAACGGTGTTCCTCCTGGCCCATAAAGAAAATTGTTGTCCTCAACAGATTGTTGAACTGTCCTTGTATATACAGTTTTGTTGGAACTGCAGTGACGTCTGCTCCAGTGTCAATTTTGAACAATGTCTTATGTTTGTCCACTTCTATTTCTGTCATCCATTGACTGGCCCCTGTGTCCTCCGTCATAGCTCCCAGGAAGGCGAAGTCCTCCTCGCTGTCTGACTCCTCAGTCATTGCAACTACGTTAACTTCCATTTTCTTTCTGGCTTTGCAGACTCTAGCGTAATGTCCTATTCGCTGGACACTGCTGCGGGTGATGCCCCCGTGTGTCTCCGCACCTATTGCATTGCATTTGCCTTTCCTGTGTCATTTTCCTGAATTTCGGTGTACTGTGCTGCTTGTTTTGTTTTGAACTTGGGTGGGTGCGCTGGCGCGTGTCAAGCTGTGTATTGCAGGCTTCTGCTTTAAAGTTTGTCTTAAAGCATTTCGAGTTGCTTTTTTACCTGTTCACTCTGTCGGGCCCTGTTGATTGCTTTCTCCAACGTCAGTTCAGGATTTATCTGTAATTGTTCTGATAAGCGTTTGTCTCTCAGGCCCACGACCAGTCAATCCCTCACCATTTCATCATGCAGATCACCATATCCGCAGTGCTCCGCAAGACAATGCAGCGCAGTGTGAAAACTACCTGCTGATTTGCCAACCTCTTGTTGTCGTTGATTAAATTTAGCCCTTTCAAATATGATGTTTCTTCGAGCTACGAAATGAGCATTTTGCCTTAACTATTGCATATTTGCCCGCCTCTTCAGGGTTTAAGTGCAGGGAAACTAAAATGTCTTCTGTCTCTTCTCCCATAGAGTAAATTAGTGTATTTACTTGGTTACCGTCATCCTTCGTGTCTAGTCCCGATGCGATGCGAAACCTCTCAAATCGCTTTATCCATTTTGTCCAATCATCGGCCTTGAAAGTGACTTGAAATTGAGCCATGTTGTTGCCGCCACACAGATGCTAACTTTAGCCAATCTTCCCGCTAAACTGACTCACTCTCGCTTGATAGGCACGCAACAATCCTTTCTGAACCGATGCACTAACAGCCTTCTACTCATTAATACTACCTAGGTAACTGTGTTAACTTCTAACACCATGTTCAGTCGGCATTCCTATACATTAATAGGCTATAGGAATCACGAGGAGACATCTACTTCAGTACCACGTTACTTTATTCAAAAGTCCCCCCAGCCCCCCTTACATTTATTCCTATAACAAAGGTTCCTACTAAGTATCTCCTGTAACACTACAATACTCTCTCTATTAATAACTAGCTATGAATTAACAGCTGATTGGGTGGGCAATTATCAGTTATTTTCAAGAAATACAGATGAGGAAAATACAGCTGAAGCAGGCACAGGGTTGGCAAGGTAACAACCAACCAGGGGCTGGTTGCACCAGCTGGATGTATAGGTCGTAACTGTACGTCCGACCTAAAATGCCCTTTACCTCAGACATTTATACCTGTTGCACCAGCTGGGTGGAATAACGTTACATGTACCTATATGTTAACGGTTTAGAGTTTCTGCACTAAGCTAACATTACATTAAGACAGGTATAAACAGCAGTATTTACTGGAGCCATTACACCTGGAATATTGGATGCCGCTGTTAATGTTACTCGACTTCGGATAGGATACCTGAAGGAGAATGTTTGATTGTGTAGTTTTCGTTAGAGAAGATTTTATGGTGATTTCCCCAATATTTTACACCATAGAAAGTGCTCCCGCTGTTGTGTAATGGCACTTTCTTTTTGAACGAATATTATTGGCAGACTTTAGTCACGTGACGATAGAATTTGTTTTTTGATTGGTTAGATATATAGTACTCCATCGCATTTGCGTAATCCGTTTATTAAACGTACATTTATTTTTCAAAAAAAATATGATCGACTTGACACTGCCAACAAACGGATACGTGTTCAGGAAAAAATTATAATTTTATGTGAAAAAAGCAGCTACTCTATCGCCGAGGATGTAACATTTAAAAAACTAAAGCATATAGCAGCGTTCGTTATACATTTAACCAAATGTACCACTCTTTCACATTATGTGATTAATTTAACAATTAATTATTAATTATAATAATTTCCATTGGATTTAATGCAGTTTGATGATGCATTACACATCATCTGTTAAAAAGTACCTAGTACTTAACACACCAGTAGTTTTAATTGTAGTTGAGTAGTATTTCAGTAATGTAACAGTACTTGTACTGAGGTAAAGATTTTCAGTACTCTTTCCACCACTGGTAATTACACATGAGTAAGCACATATCTCTGTGAAAGAACAAAAGTTTTTTGCCAAGAATCAACTTGCTTCTTCATTTTGTCCTCAATGTTCATGTGTTAAAAGCAGGGAAAATAGGCAAGCGTAAGGATGAGCGACTTTGACAAGTGCCAAATTGTGATGGCTAGACGACTGGGTCAGAGCATCTCCAAAACTGCAGCTCTTGTGGGGTGTTACCCCGGTCTGCAGTGGTCATTATCTATCAAAAGTGGTCCAAGGAAGCAAAAGCGGTAAACCGGCAACAGGGTCATGGACGGCCAAGGCTCATTGATGCATGTGGGGAGCAATGGCTGACCAGTGTGGTCTGATCAAAAAGACGATCTCAAATTGCTGAAGAAGTTAATGCTGGTCCTTATAGAAAGGTCTCAGAACTCAGTGCATTAAAGTTTGTTGCATATGGGGCTGATGTTATGGGTGATTGGTGTACATTTTGTATTTTAGCTCAAATTCTAAATTGCTACTCATTTAAAAGTTGAACAGGACCATTGTTCAGCTAGCTGGTAACTTGTGCCTAAGGCCGTTTTCACACCTACCTCATTTGATCCGGACTTTCAGACTTTTCAGTTTCGTCCAAACCAAATTTGCAGGTGAGAAAGGTGCGTCCAATGGACCAAATTTTGGTCAGATCAAAAGACATGGTCTCGGTCTGGACCAAACTGAACCATGGTTCGGTTCGTCTGCAGTATGAAAACACTTTTTGGAAAATTCAGGCTTTCGGACCAATTACAGGAAGTTAGGCAACTACAAACGTAGAAGAAATGAAAAAAAAAAACTGCTAAAACAAGCAAAAATTAGCAGTTGTTGCTGATGTTGTTGTAATAATAACATAATTTGGATTTGCTCATTGATTTGTTCATTCATACGGAAAAGACTACCTGCCAAATTGACAACACCCCAACGTCAGACGCACAGCCGCCTACTCACCAATTGAAGGGAGATCCAACATGTACGTGGTGATGACAGGCCGTAGGTATGTCATCGAAAGTTCTTTAGTGCGCTAGCAAAATCACTATGTGAAACAGAAAATAACGGGTCAAATGTATACAATGTAATTAAACACGAATGTTGGTTCCGATCTTGGTCCGGACTTTTTTTTGTGAAAACGCCCTAAAAACAAGTTTGTGCGTGACAAGCATTGCTAACTGAGTACTGAATAGTCAACCAATCATTATTTTCCCTGGCTTGAAGTGAAGCTAAAGTTAGTATAAACCATTGTTTTACAGGGGATGGAGGGAACGTTAAGTATCGGACAATTAGATTTCAGTTAATGTGAATGGTATAGAATGTTAAAGTATTTTAAATATTATTAAAAAGTAACTTTCTAGTTATAGCCATCTTAAATTGGCTCTGACACACCCAGTCACCACTAAATCCACACAAAAGTTTAAGAATCTCAACCTGTGTTAAATCTGAGTTTTTTAAATAATTTTAGTATACTAGGCAGTTTCTGTTGTTTTTTGGGAATTAAAATGCAAAGCAAACAGTCAGTGCAAAGAAGATTTAAAATTGTTTTAGTTGTGGAAATACACAGATTACATGAAGTTTATAAAGATCTCTCTCCAAACTGGTTACTGAACATGTAGGAGATGGAAAAGAGGGTACCAGGAGACCAAATGGCAACTTTGATATCAATTTGGTATTGTTTTGTGGTCTGACATGAGGAGTGGACTTATTCAGTTATCATGATTACATTTTGTATTTTTTCTCGTTTTTTTAAGTTTTGCTCACATTTTTTCCTTTTCCCTAATGTCAAATTAGCAATTATTGCCTGATCATAACTCCACAGAGGGTGGGGGATAGTAGAAAATTGGGATGTTTCCTCCAAGCTTATGTCGCCATTCTGATTCTTATCAAACTGTTCCCTTTATCATGAAGTTATGCTCATACAGACAAAAGAAAATGGATTCCTTAGTCAGTAACCATTATTGAGATTGCAGGTGCCAAACATACCACACAGTGTCTTCAGAGCACAAAGTAACAGGGCAGTCTTGTTTTGAAAATACTGTGTGTTTAACAGTGTGTTTAAATACCAATTGTGAAAAGGATGAAATGCTGAGGGGTGGTGATTGGAAGTGGCAACAGGTGCGAGGAAGGGGTGCGGCATAAATATATCAGGGAGGCCAGCCATCTGCTGATTGGCCTACACAACATGTATTGCTTCTTTATGCAGCACTATGAGCAAATATAGAAGAATGTTACTGATTTCAAATTATAATTTTTTGTTAATTCACTATTAAATGGTTGTTAAATGTGTATTTCCTCCCACATATGTACAGTACCAACCTAGGTTTCCATGTTGAATGAGCAGTGTGATAAAAATCAGTAAACCGTCCTTGGAGGAAATGTGATCGATCTTCAACTATTCCGCACCTGCAAGGCTTTGCTGACGTGACGAAACTTAAAAGGCGAAATCTACGTAACAAATAGGGAGGGGAAAAGATTCTCTGGTAATCCATATTCCACTGACACATAATATTAAATAAATTATGTTGAAATTTTGTTTTCCTCTGCCCCTATTTCAGTTCCGAATGGTGTTCACCTGCCAATGCTGCCCAATGGAGGTAAGTCTAGATGGATCTCAACCCCTCCTTTCTGCTGCAGCTGTCTGATTTTGATTGGTTGAACAATTAGTTTGATATCCAATTCTGAGTGTTTTCAAGCTCTTAGTTTTTCTTATTCAATTATGTTTCTTGTTGTGTATGGACAAAATGTGTTTCATCACCAGACTAAAGTTTAAGATCCTAGATTGTTTAATGTGATTCAAAATCATAGCAATATTTTTTATATTTACGGTTCTTATTGTTATTAATCTTATTACGGTTCTTGTTACTATACCAATTATTGTTGCAAATTTGATATGTAACCTGTGTTCAATATAATAATGCTAATGTTCCTTATCTATTTATCTGCAGGTCCCTAGATGTCTGATGTCAGCAAACAATCCTTGTTTCATCTTGGATAGTCTAATAATTTTTGAAGTTTGAATGGGTATTGCTTAATAGTACAAAGTGATCATTTCTATCAGCTGATGTTTAAGATAACAATGACTGTTCTAATGTCTTTTAAGGTTCTACACTTTCATATAAGGGGCTTTAAAGCCAGGGTTTGTGCGTCATTTGACTTGATACATGTCATTCTTCTCATTGTATTCTATCCTATAATTTCATTTTATATTGTTACACTGGATGTCATGAGAGACATGTGTAGAGTTTTCTGTAGCTCAGCAAGGGGAAACATTTTTTTCTGCAGGGCAGTTTTTCATTTTCTGCAGGGCTTCACAATTGACGAAGATGTGTTGATAAAATGATTCTGTGACTGACCCTCACATTATGTATTCATTATGTATTCTCCATCCAAAAACATTTACAAATGTATTGTACAGTTGCGTCTGTTAGTTGACTTACTGCTTAGACACATTTAAGTGTAGCTCTTACTGCTTTCATAATTTTGATGTAGAAACAGCTTAAAGAAGATGCTTTAATGTCACCTAAGGGAGAGATCCTGTATAATGTACACTCACTTTGGGATATGCAGAGAGGTACCTCCTCAAAGTTACAGATAGAAATAAGTGGCAGTGGGAGTTGATAATCTGGCTAGTGAATATTAATATTGTCGGGCAAAGCCACAGTGATGGGGCGTACATTTGTAGTGCCGTCAAACATTTCTTCTTGCCCCAAAATCAATATCTATGGTTGGATTTTGTTGTGGTTGTTCAAGCATCTTTTAAATATTTTAAGAGGGTCAAAGCTAAAATCGAGGGTAAGATTTATTTATTTAGAGAATTCAGGGGTGCTCCATAACATCTATAATGTTAAAATGTTACATTTCAAAAGTGGTAGAGAAAGATTTAAGATCATAGGTCATTATTTTCATGCACCATTTTATGCTGAAGACATTTCTATATGTGTTTGTTTCTGTTTTTTTTTCAAAAATCAGAAAATAAAAACAAGGCGTGTTTGTATGTTTTATATTGCATGTTGTCTCTGTTATTAACATTATGCAACATGAAATAAACCATCTTTTTAATAGTTAATACATACATACAGTAACATGCACGAAGCGACATGTACATGCTTTACATGGCCTGTTCAGTGCCATTGAACATCAATCAATACATTTTGTTTTTTAAATAAACACATATTCTTAACCTGGTATTGAGAGTACATACCTGTTCAATTGCAAAGAGAACAAAAGTTCAGGATTCTATCCTCAAACAGAATTAGCCTAAAATAAGAAAAAGGACACCTGAAACATGTGGGCTACAACATAAAAGGACACAATGACAATTGGCAACATATAGCCAAACAAAACATGATGTTAGCGATTTCTAAAAATCTCTAAACAGCAAAGTTATCAACAAATCTTAATTTAATGTATGTGCACTCATCATAAAGTACATGTTCAAGTTACCATGTGCAGTGAAAAGTTTAACGAGTATATCTCACGTTTGCATTACACTGATGTGAACACCAGAGTTGTGTAACAAGTTACTTTTACATGTGTTACTTTTGACTACTTACTGTAATCTGATTGCTTTTATAATTGTAAAAGTAACTTACCCAACTCTGGTGAACACATACCTCTCTCAATCAAATAGAATGCAGACTGAGAAAAGAATGCAAAAATTCAGTATATGACCACCACTCTAGCTCTTATCCAATAGAGGGTGCACTTACACAACAAATAACTCTCAATACCTATAAGCTACTCTAAAATGACTGAACATTACAATATTTTGGTGAAAGAAACTCACAACAAAAAAGAAATAGAAAATGAAAGGTTGCAAATATATTTGTCATTTGTCAATTAGACCTTTTACACAAAGAGTGGCATAAAGTTACCCAGCATCCATGTGAAATACTGGTGAAGAGCATGCCAAGACACCAAGAAAATTATTTTTATATTTCCACAAACTAATAATTTCATTTAACACATTATTATTGTGTTGTTTAAAATTAATATATTAAAAAAATAATCTGACCAGTTGGCATTTTCAAATAAATGCTTTGAATTACTATATTTTTTAGGGGAATTTGGGAGAATGCTTTTTACTAATTTGTGGAATAATACAACATTTTTCAATTTTACCGAAATACATAACTATCAGTAGTATAAGCAGAGACACTGATGATTTGGCAGTGTTCTCTTAATTTTAACACTGGTACTTTTCTTAGGAATGCTCAGTTTTAGCAAAATGTTCTTATTATTAGGGGGGACCATATTAACTGCTTCTAATACCGGGGGGACATGTCCAGCCTGCTGCATTGCCCTTGGTTACAATTCTGTTATTATCAGACAATACCTCCGTCAGTCACCCAAATGCAGTTACAAGCTCAGGGAGCTGAGTCCAGGTTTTCTGTAGTGTTTATTTTGGACACTTACATAATTATTCCATTCAGTATTTTGCACCTGTCAATTGCATTAATTCACAGCTTACTAGCCACAGCAGTAGCCTGTTTAGTCATTACAGTAGGTCTGTGTACAAACCCGATTCCAAAAAAGTTGGGACACTGTACAAATTGTGAGTAAAAAAGGAATGGAATAATGTACAAATCTCATACACTCATATGTCATTCACAATAGAATATAGAAAACATATCAAATGTTGAAAGTGAGACATTTTGAAATGTCCTTCCAAATATTGGCTCATTTTGGAGTTCACGAGAGCTACACATTCCAAAAAAGTTGGGACAGGTGGAAAGTGAAAAACAGTTCTGTGGTCAGTCAAATCAAAATTTGAAGTGTTTTTTGGGAAACTGGGACGCCATGTCATCTGGGCTAAAGAGGACAAGGACAACCCAAGTTGTTAACAGCGCTCAGTTCAGAAGCCTGCATCTCTCATTTTATGGGGTTGCATGAGTGTGTGTGGCATGGGCAGCTTACACATCTGGACAGGCACCATCAATGCCGAAAGATATATCCAAGTTCTAGAAGAGCATGTGCACCCATCCAGATGTCGTCTCTTTCAGGGAAGACCTTGCATTTTCCAACATGACAATGCCAGACCACATACTGCATCAATTACAACATCATGGCTGAGTAGAAGAAGGATTCGGGTACTGAAATGGCCAGCCTGCAATCCAGATCTTTTACCCATAGAAAACAGGCGCTGTAAAGGGGTGGTAAAGGATGACGATTCTCGGGGCCCATGACTAAGAGGGGGCCCAGAGAAGCACTGTCTCAGCTGTGTTGGGGGCCCTGTCAAGATTATTTTCATGGGGCCCAACATCCTTAGCAGCACCCCTGATTATATGGATAATTAAGGTGTTGTGAAGTGATGAATATTATCCTTTTATTAAGCATGGCCCAAACATAACCTATTGTTGAATTATTTTATGGTCAGTTATTTAGACCTGTATTATTGTTATTGTTATTATTATGTTAAATTGCAGTACAGGTGTTGTATCATCTAACAGTTGAGTCAACTGAACTAATAATGGATATATTGTTCCATCAATTACAGTTAGTGGTAAGAACCGAAGTGTATTTCAGAGGATGCATACACTACAAATGATCTACACCGGTTCAGAGGTTGCACAAGAAGCCACAACTATCTATAGGTTATAGTTCAATAGTTCACACGATGATACAGGAAAACACACACACACGTTGTTATTGAAAATAAATATGTTGTCAGCCACATCTATAAAG
>JACXGM010007257.1:0-31014 GCA_016801145.1 Umbra pygmaea | reverse complement strand
CATCACCACTACCTGCAGTATCCAGGCATGAAGTTCATCTTCTCCGGCATTACCCAGAGATGCAGGTGGAGGAGTGTTGCCAATCCGGGGAAGATCGACAAGGCTCGCAGGTTTGTGAACAGTGTGTTGGCTACATATGTTAATTGTTTAAGTGGCAGGTTTGTTAAACACCCTCAACTAAGGTTTGACACTCCTGGGCCCGTATTCATAAAGATTCTAAGAATCCTCTTAGAAAACTCCTAATTTAGCTTAAACACTTTTATGTAGGAGTCTTAGCTTAAGATCGATTCCAGACCCATCTAAGAGCAACTCGGAAAAGACAAAAACTCTTATCTTAGTGAGAAGGCGGGGCTGACCCCGTTGCTATGTATGACACAATCTTTTGAAGACTGTGATTGGTTGGTTGTCCAAGAAGGAAAAAACCAATTATACAATCTATGTGACAGACCCAAATCATCACTGCTACATTGTTGCATTTTCCCAGTTGCCAAATATCATGTAGTGATTACTTTCATTTCTGGCACTATGACATTTATGCGCTGTGTCAGAGATGTTAGTGTGTCTCTAATATGATCGGTCACAAACATGATCCCTGCACGATCTAATCTATAGCGTATTGACTCACTGACATCCATTGTCTGCAACACATTTCTTCTCCCTCTTTGTAATTCCGCCGTCTTCTCCTCTACTGAAGGAACTCTTAAGCCTCTAAAAAGTCCTCGTCTGTACTCCTACCAATTTTGGCCTTAGGACCTCTTTTAAGAGTTAAGATGCTTTCTGAATTACTTTTTTCTTTACTAGGATTTTTTTTTTAATTTTAAGAGTTAACGCCCACATTTCTAAGAATTTTCTTAGAATTTTCTCACCAGGAGCTACTCTTTGCATTAAGATTCTTTATGAATACAGGCCCTGGGCTTTTTTGCACGATGGAGTTCATTTCACCACTAAGGGAAGTTATATATTTTTTAAACAGTTTGGCAGAATCTATTAAAGCCCAACTTCAACAAGGGTGAAATGTTAATGTCTTGTTGTTCCCTTTTGAAGTAGATTTTTATTTTTGCCCCTAAGTCTTGCCTTATGTGATGAGTGTCATGAAAATAGTATAATTTATTTTATTTAACTGTAGCCATAACACTGTTCATCTTACCAGCTCTGCTCTTCCTTGTTCCCTACACCAGTGGTCCTCAAACCCTTCCATAAAGGGCCTAGTGTATGCTGGTTTTTGGTCTTTCCCTTCAATTAGAGCATAATTAGGACCTAGACTGCCAGGTGAGGGGAGATACTTACCAATTAGTGACCTACTCCATCAGGCTTGTACAAGGTAAAAGCAAAAACCTGCATACACTAGGCCCTCCATGGAAGGGTTTGAGGACCACTGATGTAAATGATTAAAATAGTCTATTTTGGCTTTAATCAACATGAATATTATATCTTAAATGTTACCATACTTGAATGTTGACAAAGAAAGATCAGGAGAATGTAGTTTGTACTTTTGTGTCTTTATGTACATGTCAATTGTAATCACCATGAAAACACAAATCCTTAATGTTACTAATATCACCTATCAAACTACAGCAGCACCTGTCAAGTACAATTTGAACCTCTAAATACCAAGGACTGCTAAAATGCTAAAAGTTGGTCTGTCCTTTCAGCAGAAAAAGCTGAACCAAAAATGATTTTCTAGCATCATTATAATCCAAATACATTTTAGAACTTCGGATGTGGTGAATGCAATCCGTTTTCCACAACCAGATGAATGGCACTATACATCAGGTCTTCCTTCGGTGGGCTCTGGTATGGATGGATACCTTTAATTATAGTAAAAGACAAACATGTAGTTAAAGCATGGTAGATCACAATTAATTATTGATATGAGCTTGTACATGAATGTATGCTTCAGTTGAGGACTTGCAGTATTAAGTAAACATAAAATTTGACATGTAGTAGTATATTAAACAATGTGTATTGTATGCCATACCTTTCCTTTTATATATACATTTTAGTAATAAACAGCATTTGTAAATATAGATTGTAACATGTGACTCATCTTAAAGACAGACTAATGTGCTGACAGAAGGTCCTCAAATAGATAAGCAGACAACTAAGTGGAAGACAACAGCATCAACAACAGTGATTGATAACTCCTGCAACAGCATGCTTGTTGTTAGGTACATTATAACAGTGAAATAATGTATTTAGAATTCTTTGAGGAAAAATATTACATAGTTATTGCTCCAATATTGAACCTGGTGCTTTAAACAATACATTTGACTGCAGAACTGAAGATCGGTCAGAGCACAGCCTCATTTCCTGAAAACACACAGGTTGGTTGAACACGTTGCAAACTTAAAAGCCTGTCTTTGTTTTAAGCCCACTCAACATGACAAGGTGCAGGCCCAGAGTGTCCACAAGACTGGACAGAAATGGCAAAGAAACAAATAAAATACCACCACACACACTAAACACACAACACATACTGCATTTCTTTAATAAAAAGCAGGCTCTGGCATCACAATGACATTTGTATTATCAGAAAAAGGAATACAACCACTATCTACACTGCTCAAAAAAAAAAGGAACACTAAGATAACACATCCTAGATCAGAATGAATGAACTAACTGTATGAAATACTTGTCTTTACATAGTTGAATGTGCTGACAACGAAATCACACAAAAATTACCAATGGAAATCAAATTCATCAACTCATGGAGGTCTGGATATGGAGTCACACTCAAAATCAAAGTGGAAAACCACACTACAGGCTGATTGAACTTTGATGTAATGTCCTTAAAACAAGTCAAAATTAGGCTCAGTAGTGTGTGTGGCCAGTATGACCTCCCTACAATGCCTGGGCATGCTCCTGATGAGGTGGCGGATGGTCTCCTGAGGGATGTCTTCCCAGACCTTGACTAAAGCATCCGCCAACTCCTGTACAGTTTGTGGTCAACGTGGCGTTGGTGGATGGAGCGAGACATGATGTCCCAGATGTGCTCAATCGGATTCAGGTCTGGGGAACGGGCGGGCCAGTCCATAGAATCAATGCCTTCCTCTTGCGGGAACTGCTGACACTCCAGCCACATGAGGTCTAGCATTGTCTTGCATTAGGAGGAACCAAGGGCCAACCGCACCAGCATATGGTCTCACAAGGGGTCTGAGGATCTCATCTCGGTACCTAATGGCAGTCAGGCTACCTCTGGCGACCACATGGGGGCTGTGTGGTCCCCCAAAGAAATGCCACCCCACACCATTACTGACCCACCACCAAAGTGGCCATGCTGGAGGATGTAGCAGGCAGGAGAACGTTCTCCACGGCATCTCCAGACTGTCACGTCTGTTACATGTGCTCAGTGTGAACCTGCTTTCATCAGTGAAGAGCACAGGGTGCCAGTGGCGAATTTGCCAATCTTGGAGTTCTCTGGGAAATGCCAAACGTCCTGCACAGTGTTGGGCTGTAAGCACAACCCCCACCTGTGGACGTCCGTCCCTCATACCACCCTCATGGAGTCTGTTTCTGACCGTTTGAGTGGACACATGCACATTTGTGGCCTGCTGGAGGTCATTTTGCAGGGCTCTGGCAGTGCTCCTCCTGCTCCTCCTTGCACAAAGGCAGAGGTAGCGGTACTGCTGCTGGGTTGTTGCCCTCTTACGGCCTCCTCCACGTCTCCTGATGTACTGGTCTGTCTCCCGGTAGCGCCTCCATGCTCTGGACACTACGCTGACAGACACAGCAAACCTTCTTGCCACAGTTCACATTGATGTGCCATCTTGGATGAGCTGCACTACCTGAGCCACTTGTGTGGGTTGTAGACTCCGTCTCATGCTACCACTAGAGTGAAAGCGCAGCCAGCAATCAAAAGTGACCGAAACATCAGCCAGGAAGCCTATGAACTGAGAAGTGGTCTGAGGTCACCACCTGCAGAACCACTCCTTTATTCGGGGTGCCTTGCTAATAGCCTATAATTTCCACCTGTTGTCTGTTCCATTTGCACAACAGCATGTGAAATTGACTGTCAATCAGTGTTGCTTCGTAAGTAGACAGTGATTTCACAGAAGTGTGATTGCCTTGGAGTTACATTGTGTTGTTTAAGTGTTCCCTTTATTCTTTTGTGCAGTGTACATTGCCAGTAACGGCCTCATTATCCAACAGAACACAAATCAGAGGACCAGACACCCCATGAGGCTGAGCGAGACAGCTGGCTAAAGAACATGAAGGGCCAGTTGTAGAGACCAAACTGTTTCTTACCTCTGTGTTCATACTTACCAACTTGGTCCGTGTGGCGCAGTTCCTTCCTTTCTTTGGACACAAGTGTGGTGGAAATTTGAAAATGGTAGGCCCAGCGGTGTCCTTCAGCCTCCTCTTTACCTAGTGGTAAATGCATAAACATCAGCAGGTAGATTAAGATATCACAGGAATATATTACTCAAAAAATTAAGTCATTTCTGAAAAATAAAGTACAGACTTTTAATAGTGGTTATTCAAATATTCAAAACATATTTGTAAATAAAAACCATTTACATCAGAGCAATGAAGCCAAAATGACAATACAGTCGTATGCAAACGTTTAGGCACCCCTGACAATTTCCAAAATGAAATTCCTGATCGACACCAATTTATAAATGAAAACTGGCAGGGGTGCCTTAACTGCCAACCCCTGCATACGACTGTAATACACTTGCAATTGCACCAATTTCTGTCAGACGTAATGAAATTATGTTGGTGGATATTAAAAGTTTGACACCATTATCACAAACATCGTGTTGGGTGACTGATGATTTCATTAAATGTTGCTATCCACGATTCTACACACTGTTTAGGTGCTCCAAGTTATGTTTTGTATTGCAGACACTTACACCCCGAAGTTATAAATAAAAAGTACAAATACTGCATTAAAATTAATGTCTACCTGCTTGTCTGTGAAAAACTGATCTTCCTCAAAGTAAAAACTCTACAGACGTGACTTTTTGGGGCTCAACTTTGTGGTGTCTCTCCTCATGTTCACCAACCATTGCTTAAGCCTGGCATCAGAAGGAAATCTGTTTGGAAAAAAATGTCGTTCATGTTGTGCATTTAGATCTCACATCCAAAAGGTTTGTATATTATCAATATACCCTAATAAGGCACCACATCTGCTGTACCGTATCCATCTGCAATGAAAATGATTAAAATTTATATTTAATAGATTAAGTTAAGATGTGACAATAACATACATTTTAAGTTTTTTTCCATGTGCGCCTCCGGGTAACGTTGCCCAACTCTCGGGGTACATACATTTCAGTATATTCAAATAAAAGTGACGGTGTCTGAGTTAAAGCAGTCCCAAAATGATACTAACCCCGTGGGAATAGGGTTAATGAATTTGCACTATAACGTTAGCTATATCAGGCTTTCATTTTAAGCTAACATTTCCATTACATGCAATAACACGAAATATGGTTAAAAACAGATCGCCAGCGAGAATGTTGGGCATATACTGTATATGACTGTAACGTTACATATATATTTTTATCTGTTATACGGTCTGCATAACTGATTTAGTTAGCCCACTTCCCTCCTTGAGCAATGTGCAAACTGGCTAGCTAACGGACATTAATAGGTATGCTAAAGTTGACTAACGAAAATCAGTATTACAAATGTAACATTACATACCTGAAAAACTGAACTGCCGAGTCATTTGAGTGTCTTGTCGTGCAACCGAATGCTGAACAAGACATTATTAGGCGATTAAAGTCTCACAGTCACGTTCTTCTTCGTCTTTCTCAAACTGAAGTTCACGTGTCATGGATGAGCTTAGCTAAACCTCTGTCATTGACAGACAGGCCGCAAACTGTCAATCACATCATAGCCACACCCTAAACGTACCTTTGCTTTATCGCCTGTTTTAAAATCAACAATATCATAATTTAAAAAACTAACACTATGACTTTTTACAGAAGGCTTAAATCTAGCGATTGAGATCATATAGTCATTATGAAAGTGTTTACTAAAGTAATAAATCCAAGTGAGAAGTGGCTCAATTTCTCATAGACTTCTACAGAATCCAAGCTCTTTTGCAACCAGACACATCGCCCCCAGCGGAATTCAGATAGAATGCAGGTTTAAGGCACTTCCTCATTTGCCTCAATTTGTGAAACCGGATGCTCACCCTGTGGACAGGTCTCAGGTTCTTGCCTCTCCAGACGGGCAACAAGGCTACTACCCACCGGGACGGCCTTTTGGACCAGGCTCTGGCGGTCTGGTTTCTGCCAGGTGTCTGGTGCGGGGTTCCAGAAAGTTTTTCTTTGGTTTGGGTGCTTCCAGGGCTGCACGCTTGGTGGAGCCCTGGAAGCACCTCTCCGCAGTGGAGAGGTGTCTTCACTGCGGCTTTTGAGAGATGTGAAGGCTACCATTCTATGGGCAAGGGCGACACCCTGTGGTTGTTACTGGACATTCCATTCAACTTTTTTCCTTCTGTCTTGTTGAGTGTCTATAATCACCTATAGCTTTTTTAAGACCCCCAATTATTGCCTTATTTGCCTGTATATATACTCCCTCTGCTACCCATATGCAACCTTTTTAGCAAACAAATAAGAAGTAGAAACACTAGTATGACATGACCTATGTGTTTCTGAACATAACACTTTTGCAGGCCTGCTAAAAATCACTTGAGTTCATGGCCACCTGCACAGCTAATTGCTTTATAATTTTATTAAATGTCCCTTTACCGCTATACAAATGAAACACAAATAATATCGTGAAAAAAAGAAAACCTCTCATACTCATAGATAATGTACACCGTAAAAAGTAAAAACGAATGGTTTTCTGATACAGCTGATTTCAATCGAGAGAATGAGGGGAGTAATGGCAGTTATTATTTCCACTTCAAGCAGTGATTCTATTTACCAAAAAAAATGCTGGGTTTTATTATGTTGCGCATATGTTATTTTATATTTCCAAAATGTATCGCAAGGTTGCGCAGCGGAGCAGTGTTTCAATATGTAACTGTTTAGTACAACTGTCAAAGGCGTGTGTGTGTGTGTGCATGCCATGGCAAACGAAAGTCACGCGCGCGTGGGTGTGTGTGTGTAATTGTTGAACTGACCTAGTCGTTTTCCATTTATAGAAGTAAAGCGAGGGAGGGGTAGAGACAGAAAGTGGGTGAAAAGAGCCATACAGATGTAATGAACTTGAAGCAAGGATCAAACTTTACAACACACAGAAAAAGTTGAGCGTTTTTTCCACTAAAGAAGATATATAATAAATGTACCACATATTCGAGGACTAACGTTTGAAGTAAGTAAATTCAATGATATAACTGTGCACGTTCAAATGTTGCTAATAGTGTTCCTTTTTTTTGATTATGTAGTAGGAAGTCGAATTTGGTCAGCCACATACACGTGGCACAATACTTCGCTTACATTAATCACCCCTCCCCCATGCACACATACACACACACACATACACACATTATTTATCTTTTGAATTAATTCTCCGTAATCGTAATGTTTTATCTCATGTGTATGCCTTTACTGTATCGTGGCAAGGATAATTTCCATCTGTTTGTAAAACGGCAATGCAAAAGCTACAGTATTAAAGTGACACTATTAGTGCTTAATGTGTTCTGCACAACTCTATATAGGCTGGTTAGAATTAACTGTTAATGTGTCGATTGGCCTTCAGAACAATTAAGAACCATTTAAGTGAGAATGATATGTAGATTGTGTTTCTAGTTAGTTTTATTTGGCAAGCTAGGTTACCGACCCACATTTGGAATGGGAATGCCCTGTGGGTGTAAAAGGTAGCACCACCGTTGACACCTCGACCCAGCTGTCAGTGCGTTCATGGAGGAGTGGTCACTCACGACAACTGCCCACCAACACACAGGCTTTGCAAGGGGAAACAGCTGACAGCAAAGGAGATCAGTGAAAGCGAGCCAGAGAGGGAGAAAGTGAAAGAGTGGGAGTGGGGGAGATGGGGCGTATCATCCCTGGTTTTAGGAAGTGATCTGTGACCTTCAGTTTTAACGGGTAGTTTATTTGTTGTCTTAGTCAACGCCCTGCCACCGGGTCAGCATGACCTATCAACAAACCTGTAACTGTGCAGCAGCACTGAATATGAACAAAGCCAACAACTTAAAGGCTTGCTGTGTTCAAATCTAGTCATTTTCTTTATGGTCCTGACACAATTTTGTCTGTTAGATGCTGTCCATGGTGCTGAAAAGAATGCTAATTAAGCAAACAATAACAAGCAAATATTGCTTTGATATTACTTCTTTGATAAACATTTGTTATGTTTAGGTTATGGAAAATACAATTTCATGTTGTGTGTCTGTGATGTCAGTGTGACGGTGTTGTGTGTCTGTGATTGCATGCCAGTGTTTGTGATGTCATAACAGCTGATTCTGCAATTATTGTTACCATGCTCCCAATTGGTTGCAGTCTGAACAGGTAGAGACAGCTAGAAAACATCAAGGAATCCCCGGGCAAACTTCCTGTCTCTTTTCTTGTTTTCTTTCTCTCTGCCTCTCGTTTTCTTTCTTTTAACTTGCCTGCATGGGTGTCTAAAGGATTGGTAAACTGCCGTTTTTAGAGATCGCTGGAAGTTGATAAAACAAGCACTTATTTACAAATTAAGGATTACTCTTATCAACATTCTGACATTCAAGAATCCTTGAATGTCATAGAAACCTGATGTTGAGGGCTATTTCAGCCAATGAGGGAGGATGTCCAACTACCATGTTTGGGAAACTTTTCCTGTAATTAATAGATTACAGGCTCTGGTCATTTATTGTCTGCCTGTCTGCCTGTCTGCCTGTCTGCCTGTCTGCCTGTCTGCCTGCCTGTCTGCCTGCCTGTGTGGGTGTGTGTGCTCATAGAACCAAAGGAATGTTAAATGGCTTGTCATATATTTTACATTGGAACTGAAGATACAGTGATGCATAACATTTAGTGTATGAACAGTACACATCATGTGATCTGCAATTACTGCATGGGGCATGTCTTCACTACATCCTTGATTACATTTCCATTCTTTTTTCAATAATTTGTTGGGAGGTTTTTTTATTGATAAGAGGAAGCAGAAGCCAGTGAGACAGAGACAGAGAGGCAGGGCACAGATGAGCTGGGGCTCACTCCCACATCATCAGGGGACATGTGCACTCTGGAGTCTGGAGTTCAGACTATTACACCAAATGTAATAGTCTCGACATCTCCATTTAAATCACTTTTGAAAAGACCATCTGGCCACATCTTACGTACCTGTTAACAAGCCTGCCATACAGCTCTGGAAAACATTAAGAGACCACTGCAAAATCATCAGTGTCTCTGGTTTTCTATTGAAAGGTACAGTATGTGTTTGGGTAAAATGTACACTACCATTCAGAAGTTTGGGGTCACTTAGAAATGTCCTTATTTTTTAAAGAAAAGCACTGTTTTTTTAAATGGAAATAACATTAAACTAATCAGAAATACAGTGTAGACATTGTTAATGTAGTAAATTACTATTCTAGCTGGAAAAGGCTGATTTTTTAATGGAATTTCTACATAATGTAGGTGTCCAGCAACCATCACTCCTGTGTTCTAATGATACATTGTGTTAGCTAATTGTGTTATAAGGCTAATTGATGATGAGAAAACCCTTTTGCAATTACGTTAGCACAGCTGAAAACTGTTGTGCTGATTAGAACTTTCTTCTGAAACTTGACAGTCTATGTTTCTTTTGAGAAATGAAGGCTATTCCATGGCTATTACTCCCTTCAGAGAACCGCACAAACAGCTCTAACCAGAATAGATAGAGAAGTGGGAGGCCCCGGTGCACAACTAAGCAAGGGGACAAGTACATTACAGTCTCTAGTTTGAGAACTAGACGCCTCACAGGTCCTCAACTGGCAGCTTCATTAAATGCTACCCCCAAAACGCCAGTCTCAACGTCCATGTTGAAGAGGCGACTCCGGGATGCTGGCCTTCTAGGCAGAGTGGCAAAGAGAAAGCCATATCTAAGACCAATAAAATAAAAGGCCAATAAAAGGAAAAGATTAAGATCGGCAAATGATGAAACAGACAAATCTAAGTTTGACGTGTTTGGATCACACAGAAGAACATTTGTAAAACGCAAGTGAAAAGATGCTGGAGGAGTGCCTGACATCATCTGTCAAGCCTGGTGGAGGTAATGTGAGGATCTGGGGCTGCTTTGGTGCTGGTAAAGTGGAAGAATTGTAAAAGGTAAAAGGGATTTTAAATAAGAAAGGCTATCACTCCATTTGGCAATGGCATGCCATACCCTGTGGACAGCACTTGACTGGAGCAAATTTCGTCCTACAACAGGACAATGACCCAAAGCAAGCCTCCAAACTATGCAAGAACTATTTCGGTAAGAAGCAGTCAGCTGGTATCTGTCTGTAATGGAGTGGCCAGCTCAGTCACCAGATCTCAACCCTATGGAGCTGTTGGGGGAGCAGCTTGACCGTATGCTACTTAAGAAGTGCCCATCAAGCCAATCCAACTTGTGGGAGGTGCTTCAAAACGCGTGGGTTGAAATTTCTTCAGATTACCTCAACAAATTGACAGCTAGAATGCCAAAGGTCTACAAGGCTGTAATTTCTACAAATGGAGGATTATTAGACGAAAGCATAATTAGGACGGAAACGCCACTTTTAAGATTTTCCCTATTTTTGGTTTCGGTCAAATCACCTTTTGAACGGGAGTGATGGGGCGATTTAACCAAAAATAGGGAAAATCTTAAAAGTGGCGTTTCCGTCCTAATTATGCTTTTAAACAAGGGTTTGACACGGGTACATTCCAAAAAAGACCTTAGGTTACATTTGATCAGAGTTATGCCTTAAGTTGCTTGGTTGAAATCACATGACCAAACCGTTGGAGTTAGGTGTCCATGTGACCACTGGATCTATTCCTGTAACAAGCGAGCAGAAGGCCTTGTCAGAAATGTGTTCCAGGGAGCTAATAGGAACTTCTGTCATATCTGCTTCATTCACACGAATACACACAAACACATACATTTATTAATACTCATAAACACACACGAATACACACAAACACATACATTTATTAATACTCATAAACACACACGAATACACACAAACACATGCATTTATTCATACTGATAAACACACAAATACACACAAACACATGCATTTATTAATACTCATAAACACACACGAATACACACAAACACATGCATTTATTCATACTCATAAACACAAACACATGCATTTATTAATACTCATAAACACACACGAATACACACAAACACATGCATTTATTAATACTCATTCACACACACGAATACACACAAACACATGCATTTATTAATACATAGTCACACACACGAATACACACAAACACATGTATTTATTCATACTCAGTCACACACACGAATACACACAAACACATGCATTTATTAATACTCATAAACACACACGAATACACACAAACACATGCATTTATTCATACTCAGTCACACACACGAATACACACAAACACATGCATTTATTAATACTCAGTCACACACGAATACACACAAACACATGCATTTATTAATAATCATTCAGGCACATGCACACAGTCAATTGTGTGTGCATTGCAAAAAGGCAAATATTACAATTTCTAAATTACACTCAAACTTTATTGACTCTCTAAATACAACATTTAGTAAGTAGATTAGATTGTGTGTGTGTGTGTGTGTGTGTGTGTGTGTGTGTGTGTGTGTGTGTGTGTGTGTGTGTGCGCGCGCGCGTGTGCATGCGTGCGTGTGTGTTTGTGTGTGGGTGCGCATAATGTAATGCAAATGACAATGTGTGTTTAGAAAATGCACAAAGAAGGTGTTACTTCCACTAACCTGTCACTGCCTACGCAGTGATACCTGATATGCTGTGCAGTCACATCAGTTCAGGGTTAACGGCTGTGTCTTTTTATCCATCTCCTCAAGAAAATCCTCTTTGAGGGACATGATACATTTACCGCATCCATGTGCTGTGAACGTGCCACACTCATTAATCTTCAATGAGACAATGAGGAATGTGGACCTGTTGAGCTGTGCACATCTGTTGCCGGAGCAACTGAATAAGCTTGCCATTTGTAGCATTTGAGGCGTCTTACGTGAATTTTCTCTTTTCAAATGTATCATGGCCCATAATCAGTCTCTTTTTCAGCTGGCCCACTCTGTTTAGTGTGTTATTATGCACAATTTAGTGATAAACTGTTGTGTTGCTAAATTATGATGTGATATTTGCTTGGCAGGGTACGTTTATGTTTTGAAGATGTGGACATTTAGGAACAGAATGTTTAGAAGTCCATTCAGAAGTGTGTCGTTAATCATTGTGACAATGTAAGGCAGGAACCAAACGCAGGTTATATTGCACAAAGGTTTTAATAAACCAAAGTGGTTGTTACAGTATAACACAGGAGTGTAAGAGCAGCTTTGCTTAGGCCGAAAAATTGAATAAAGATACGTAACACAAAGGGGTATTTTATCGCCTTCACAGACAGAATACTAAACCCTAAAGCTGGATTCACATTAAATCCGGGAAAAAAATCACCATACAGCATTAAATGCAGACACACTTGTACACCGCAATCAACATCAATCTTCCGCATCTATGAGATGGTGGGCAAAATTGCATACAACTGTCCTCCTCCAGCAAGGCGACTGGCAGGAGCTTTTTTCAGTTTAGTGTTCAATGACAATACGAAAACTATCTACTGAGCTGTCAAAGCTTTTCTTGCAATCCCATAAACCCAAGGGCGAAAGCGACAAATGAGCTATTCCTCAGTGGTAAATCAACTTCTGGTTCTTGTGCCGTACGCCAAAGCACTGCACAAGTTGAATTATTTCAACTCTTGCGACACATCCGCCGCACCGCATCCACATTTTGCCGGTTCCGGTAGATTTGCCGCAGCGGTGCGCATTGCTTCCTATTGAAATGAATGGACTTCCGCCGCAATGCAATCAGTTTGCTGGACCTGGTGTGATTCCAGCTTTAGACTTAGACTTTTACGCAGCACACACATTGACCCTCATTTATCAAACGTGCGTAGAAACCAGTGTAGATCTGAGCGCAGAAATCATTTTACGATGAGACTCACGTGGGATTTACAAAACATTTGTATCACTCCAATTCCAGCGTAGGAATGAGCGGCTGTTGATAAATCAGACAGTTGAAAACAATCGTGATTAAAATATCACGCGCACAAATATGCACAGATTAGAGGCCTCGCCCTTAGAATTTACGACACGGATAAGCAAAATCCGGCAAAGAAAATGATTTTCTCTGAGATAAAATAAGACGCTCAGGTCTCAGTTGCAGGCCAACCGCTTGGTTTTATTTGGAAGCTTAAAATCGACGTTGACTGAGGTTACTGCTTTAGCCATTGAAAGTGATTGAGACCCTGAAGTGTATTTCAAATAAATGAATTGTTTTCACTAAACATTCCACGTTGTATTTTTTAAGTAGCTTTCTTACCCAATATAGCACTTACTATATTTAGAATCTCAGAATAAGATTCTTTCTCCTTCATAGAGCCCCCAATGTTGGCTGTTGTGGCCACTGATCTTCATTGAATGGCACCGTTCTCCAGCGCAATATCGTAGAGAACCCCGCATAACCTTTTTCACCAAGAGGAATCACATCCAACCATTTCACCAAAGAACTATGTAGAACTATTATAATAACTGTACGAGGGCGTAACTCACCGAGGAGATGACTCCAGCCATGCAGTGCACCCTCCTGTAGCCTTGTTCCAATGCTGCAGTTTAGAAAAATAAAGAGTCCCACCCGGCCACCATATTCAGAACAAACATCCTGGCATCATATGATCTGAAAGTTGATTGACTTAAAGTTTTTGCGATTGATAAATGCTTAATCATTCATGGATGGTGGCTACAGACACAGTACAATCAATCGCCCAATTCGCCCCAATTGGAAACCCAGCAATCTCATAAAATTGTCTTTTAATCATAGTTTAAATATACCAGAAAGGGACTTCATAGCCGCCAAAACTGCTGGCATACTTTGACTATTGTTGGCTGTGATATACCAGACCTGTCCCTGATCTCTCGCTGAAAGGTTCCAATGTAGAGAGCGCGCATTAAGGTCCTCCAGATCTGCCATCGCTTCGACTACAGGACTGCCAAAGCGCTTGTTTAAATAATATATATATATATATATATATATAAATTATTTGATTGAAATTGTTTTTTGCCTAATTTCTGCCTTCATGTTCTAGGCCACCCCGAGTTGAAAGGGAAAAAATTAACCACTTAATAGCAATGTGCTAATTCGTAATTCTGAAATGTAATTTGCAATATGCGGTAATTGCGATGCAGACACATTCATCAATGATTGCTGTTTCAACAATTCACTGAACCGGGTGATTATACTATGAACACCGCTAGTCACACTAGAGAATTTGCGTACACGAGGTCAGACCAGACGTGAGATTTTATCGCAGCCTACGATCAAGTTCAAATTGATTAATCCCTTGCTTTGCATAGGAATCGGCGTACGCCTGTTTTAGGTCATACGCAGGTTTCATAAATGAGGGCCAATGTTACTAGGTAGCTTAAGGTGTAGTATTAGAATATTCATTCAGTTCAAAGTTGAGACAATAACACACCAGAAAGGAGAAGAGGGGACGTTTATAAATGAGGGATGATTACTAAACACAGACAGGTGCACTGGAGAGGGCGTGGCCTCAGTAGACAGGTGATGTCAGCTGCAGTGTCTGGACTCTTAGAAAAATCCTGTGTTTCTTTGAAATGTACACTGCTCAAAATATTTACTGGAACACTCAAAGCACACATCGGGTGGTGATGACCAAAACATATAAAAAAATCATTTATGAGCATGACTTTAACAACGGTAAATGGAAACCAATATCACCTACCAATTGAGGGCTGGATTCAAACTCACACCGAATATCAAAGTAAACAATTGAAATCACAGGCTGCTCCAACTTGCAGCAGATTGATATCCCTGAAGTTGAATTAACTTGGTGTTATACTGTGATGATTGTGTGTTCGCTGAAAGATGCTTTCTGTGATTTTATGCAATATTTATGGCAATTTAGGCCTCTGTGAATGTAGGCGCTGTTGAGCTAAAATGGGTCCCTGCGAACTCATTAGACATCATCGTATAGCTCTGGTTTGATTGGCAGCTCTGTCAACTGTACTTCCTCCAGTTTAGCAAACTGTATGTCATACATTTTTTTGGGGAAACCCTGCCTGATGCTCAGTAAGCGGATGCCTACTATAGTGGTGAGAAACACAGTCAGGTTTGCAACTACAGTAAGACGATCTTTGTACTTAGATTGTGCATATAATATAAACAATATACTATGCATCCGGACTAAAATGGGGGGCCTTAAAAATAGTTTTGTAATTACAAAAGTAGCTGACTGTAGCTTTTAAAGTTTTTGACAAGTTTTAGGTTTTAGACATCTTCGGAGTTATTTATGAAACATTACGTCTCTGTAGGGACTGTGGATGCCTGGTATTGGACACACTGTCAGCACATTAAGTTGATTTAATACCAGTACCACCCATTGCAAGAAGGACACACAGTAAATGTTAGCAGAACTTCTGCGTGTCGGTTCATAAACTAACTTAATATTCTTATTGGTAAATGTATGTTGTATCAGTTTAATCTCAGATTGCATTCATAATATTCCTATGGCTGACCATTTGTATCTGAAGTGTATCTATGTACACAGCCCTGATCCATCTACTGTGTTGTGCCACCAATGACTGAACATGTAGGCTGTTTCCCATGTCAATTAAAATAGATGAAATAATGCACTTAAATATTCAAACCAGTCCTACCTCCCCACTGTATATGTTATGGAAAATTAGCTTTTTTCTTGTTTGTCCAGTTGGTTTAGTTGAGAATTTACACACTGTCACGAAATGCAGATTGCAGTGAGTACAGAGACAAATAAGATAGTGAAGATGAAAGTTGAAAATCAGAAAATGTGCAATATGCATCAAAATGAAATTAGGCAGGTGCATATATTTGGGCACCCCAACATAAATATCACATCAATATTTAGTTGAGCCTCCAGAAATAACAGCCTCTAGATGCTTCTGATAGCCTGTACTGAGTGTCTGTATTCTGGATGAAGGTATTTTGGACCATTCCTCCTTGCAAAACATCTCTAGTTCAGTTAGGTTTGATGGTTGCCGAGCATGGAAAGCCCGTTTCAAAACACCCCACAGAGTTTCGATGATATTCAGGTCTGGGGACTGGGATGGCCATTCCAGAACATTGTACTTGTTCCTCTGCATTAATGCCAAAGTAGATTTTGAGCAGCGTTTTTGGTCGTTGTCTTGTTGAAATATCCAGCCCTGGTGTAACTTCAACTTTGTGACTGATTTCTTTACATTATTCTCTGCTGATATTACATATATCTGCTGAAATTGAGTGAAATCCATGGGACCCTCATCCTTAACAAGATTTCCAGTACCAGCAATGGCCACACAGCCCCACAGCATGATGGAACCTTCACCAAATTTTACTGTGGGGAGCAATTGTTTGTCTTTGAATGCTGTGTTCTTTTGCCACCATGCATAACGCCCCTTGTTATGACCAAATAACTCGATCTTTGTTTCATCAGTCCACAGCACCTTCTTCCAAAATGAAGCTGACTTGTTCAAATGTGCGTTTGCATACCTCAAGCGACTCTGTTTGTGGCATGTATGCAGAAAAGGCTTCTTCTGCATCACTCTTCCATAGAGCTTCTCCTTGTGCAAAGTGTGCTGAACTGTTGAACGATGCACAGTGACACCATCTGCAGCAGGATGATGTTGTACGTCTTTGGAGATTGTCTGTGGCCTGGTTTTGACCATTCTCACCTTTGCCTTTGCCTCTCCAATATTTTACTCTGCCTACCACTTCTGGCCTTAACAAGAACTGTGCCTGTGGTCTTCCAATTCCTCACTATGTTCCTCACAGTGGACACTGACAGCTTAAATCTCTTCAAAAGCTTTTTGTAGCCTTCCCCTTAACCATAATGTTGAACAATATTTGTTTTCAGGTCATTTGAGAGTTGTATTGAGGCCCCCATGTTGCCAAGAACACCAACTTGCAATTGGCCACCTTAAATACCTTGTCTCATGATTGGATGCACCTGTCTATGAAGTTCAAGGCTTAATGAGCTCACCAAACTAATTGTGTGTTCCAATTAATCAGTGCTAGGTAGTTACAGGTATTCAAATCAACAAAAAGACAAGGGTGCCCAAATGTATGCACCTGTCTAATTTTCTGTTAATCCAATGAACCTCATTTCACTACCAAAATATTACTGTGTCCTTCAGTTATTTGATAGATTAAAATTAAATTGCTGATCCAAACACCCAATTATTTATAAATGAAAATCATGGAAATGGTCAGGGGTGCCTAAAGTTTTGCATACAACTGTATGTGTTCCAGACTTCGGGCAGTCATTACTGTAAAGTATCTGCAACTAAGTATTACAATTGACAATTTAATAATGATTATTTTCATTTGTCCAATTAATTTTGAGCACCTAATAATGGGGGTTTTATTAAAAGATATTTGTAATTCCTGAACGGTTTATACTATAATTTTGACAAAACAAAGTTGAAGGTCTACACTTTTAAATTCATTTTGGTTGTGTACATAGCCAAAATTATGAAATATTTGCTCTATGTCACTGTCCAAATATTTTCGGACCTGACTGTATGACAGTATACTATAAAGTACTACAGTAATTTCTTAAGAACACTACGTTAAATAACACACAAATGTATGTAAAAACGGATTGAGCATACTTCTGAAACTACACAAAGGAAAAAACACTACACTGCATTGTAGATAACTGTACAATAACTACAGTATTTGGAATATAGCTTAACATGGATTCATGTTTTTATGAGTGGTATGGTTAGAGCCCACCCCTTTCACCTGGTCATTGGTCTATTTTTAATCACATCATAGTTATGATGTCATAGGGGCCCACCTGACTGGAGATGTCTGAAATTCCAGGCAATGTTTCCAGAGAGCTCTTACAGCAGTCTTTGTCCCTCTCTTTTCCACTCTGTCTCCCCTTTAGAGCAGCAGCAGCCATGGCTCCCTCTCTGTCCCAGGCCTATCGGAGGCGCTGGTGGATGGCTGTGACGGCGGTAGTGGAGAACCTGCTCTTCTCTGCTGTTCTGCTGGGCTGGGGATCACTGCTCATCATGCTGAAAAACGAGGGTTTCTACTCACACCTCTGCATAAGTGGGTCTATTAAGATTTGAGTGTTCTTGTTACTGTCCCAGATTTTGTAGAATGTCCAGAGATCCGGGTTGGAACGAAGCACAAATTAAAAGGAATTAAGATGGAAATCTGAGAAACCTTCAACCACGATTTCTGGAAAAAACATTGGATACCAGCATTTAACATTTTTCTATCCATGTTAACACTGACACCTAAGTAATACTGTTCATATGGGTATATTGACATTGTTTACCTCTGCATACAATGGTGCTGGAAATGTTGTGAACCCTTTAGAATTATAAACAGAACCAAATGAAAATATTTTTCTTGGTATTTTATTAATTGAGGACAATTATCTGTTTGTACTTATCTGTGAGTGGCAAAAGAATGTGAACCTTTGCTTTTAGTATCTGGTGTGACACTCTTGTGCAGCAATAACTGCAACTAAACGTTTCCAGTAACTGTTGATCAGTCCTGCACATTGGCTTGGGGGAATTTTAGCCCATTCCTCCATACAGAACAGCTTCAACTCTGGGATGTTGGTGGGTTTCCTCAAATGAACTGTTCGCTTCAGGTCCTTCCACAACATTTAGGTAAGATTAAGGTCAGGACTTTGACTTGGCCATTCCAAAACAGTAATGTTCTTTTGTAGGGGAGTGGCTTTCTCCACGCAACACTGCCATGCACACCATTACTGTCATTCCTGAACATTGACATTAGCCAATCGGAGAGAGCTCTTAGTGTGATCTTTGTTGGTCGACCACTCCTGAGGAGGGTAACAATGGTCTTCAATATCTTCCATTTGTACACAATCTGTCTGACTGTGGATTGGTGGAGTCCAAACTCTTCACAGATGGTTATGTATCCTTTTCTCGCTTTATAGGCATCATCAACTATTTTTCTGAGATCCTCAGAAATCTCCTTTGTTCATTACATGGTAAATGTCCACAAACATGTCTTGTGAAGAATAGACTGTTCTTTACATAAAACAGGATGCCCACTCACACCTGAATGTCATCCCGTTGATTGAGAACACCTGACTCCAATTTTACCTTCAAGTTAACTGCTTATCCTAGAGGTTCACATACTTTTGCCACTCGCAGATATGTAATAATGGATCATTGTCCTCAAATAATTGACCAAGTATAATATTTAATTGGGTTCTCTTTATTTGCTTTTAGGACTTTGTGAAAATCTGATGATGTTTTGGGTCAAATGTATGCAGAAATATAGGCAATTAAAAATGGTTCAGAAACTTATAAGTACCACTGCAAATACTGTAGCTGATTAAGGACTCAACTTCAGTGCATGCGTACTGTTAAACTTCATCCCATTGACTTCAGCGGATGACTTTGTCTGTAGAACACTGTAATGGGTTCCTCGTGTATCACCCCCCATCTCACTCTGGCATGTCCCCCCTCTCACACCTCTCTCCCAGGCAATGAGACAGTGTTGGGTAACGTGTCTTCATGGGACAGCGGTGTCTGGCATAGCTGTGTGGACCAGGAGGAGATGCTGAATCTGGGCTTTACCATTGGCTCCTTTCTGCTGAGTGCAGCCACTCTGCCACTGGGGATTCTGATGGACAAATACGGGCCCCGCCCACTCCGTCTCATCGGCAGGTAAAAGGAGGGAAATGGAATCATTAGTTATAACCGTCATCATCATCATTATTAATATTCCATGGCAGTGGGCACTCATCGTAAGTGTGGATGTTTGTCCTGGTGTCATGGCTAAATTCCCACCCTTGACCCATTTCAATCATGGCCACCTAATAATCCCATTCAATCCTATTTGTGGCACATAAACAACTGTATACTGTTCACACCTATATAAGCTTGTAGGACAAGCTACCTTGGGAATTAAACCCATGGGAATTAATATGGATTTGTCCCCCATTGCAGCTATAACCTAAACTCTGTACCTCTGTACCCTCTGTACCTAAACTCTCTTCTCACCATTGCCTCACCCACCCTGTAACCTGCGCTCAAGCAGGTACATCTCCCTATTCACCCTAAAAGCCCATACCTCCTTTGGCTGAAACTCCTTCCAGTTCTCAATCTTTGTTTTTGTTTTTATTCTTCTTGTGTAACCTTATGTCATCTTGTACCTTTGAGCTTATATCTTGGCCAGGCTGCTGTTTCAAATGAGGAACTGTTTTCAACACGACCAACTGATTAAAAAACCATAAATAATATAACTAAACTAATAACAAAAATAAATTAACAGCCTCTACTCTTCTGGGAAGGCTTTCCAAAAGATTTGGGGGGGTGTCTGTTGGAACTTCTGCCCATTCAGCCAAAAGAGCATTTGTGAGATTAAGGCACTGATGTTGGACAAGAAGGCTTGGCTTGTATTTGCCGTTCCAATTCATCCCAAAGTTTTTTAAAGTGGTTAATGTCAGGGCTCTGTGCATTGCACTCAAATTCCTTGTCAAACCATGTCTTTATGGACCCCGCTATGTCATTGCACTGTCATGCTGGAACAGGAGAGGGCCTTTCCCAAACTGTTGCCACAAAGTTAGAAGCGCTAAAATGTCTAAAATGTCTTTGTAACTTGCAGCTTTAAGATGACACTTCACTGGAACTAAGCCAAAATCCTGAAAAACAGCCCCAGAACATTATCCCTCCTCCACCATTATTGGGGGTGTCATATTCACATACCTTTTGCTATGTAGCCTATAACTACTCCTCTTTCCACCAGCAGGGGTTTTGGTATCCCCTCCCATCACAGGGAGCTGAACGTAACACACCTGATAGCTGATGTGTGGTGCAAGTTCTGCTGCAAACTGGCTGCTATGCATCATGGAAGTGGATTGGATTTTGCATGTGACTCTATAGTAGTGGGTGTGTGTTGAAATTTGGGTGACGTGTGTGGATATGGGTGCTTGTTGGTGGGTGAGGAGGGCTTTCCCCAATACTTTGGGTCCTTGAAAGCGCTTAATAAGCCCATTTCATTATTATTAATTATTATTATCATTTTGACTTTCATAACCATTTTTAGAATTATTATTATACATGTGATCATCAATTATATTGATAATTGTCATCACATACAGTCGACTCAAGAAGTATTGAGCAAATGTGAAGTAAAACAATTAAACAAAACACACAGTAAGTCATATTAGGGTTCAAACATAATTCTGGAGCACTACACATATTTCAAAACAAGCACAAATTTGTCACAATGGCCAGGGTTTGTAGCCCTGTTGTGGCATTCTGACTATGCCCGGATGCTCTTCTAGGGGCAGCACATATTGTTACAGCGTTGTCTGGGGTTGATGGGTGGGTAGTCGGAAACACTTACCTTGACTGACTTGTGTGGGACATGTGTGTGAATATCCTGTGATTTTAATCATGGTTTTATAGTTGCTGAATGTGTAACATTCCATGCATGTATTGACTTAAGGCTCCTGTGTTGAACGAGCTCTGTGATAAGAATTGGATGTCTCGGTGACACGGGCTTGGAAGAAGCATTTGATCAATCATTGAACATCCTGTGTTTTTGTGCCCAAATTATGAAAACATATCAGTTTATCACTTTGTAGTGGTGAGTTTCAATTAAATAATCAAATAAGGACACAATTTACTTTAGTTGTGAAACCCGAAGCCCTGGTCAGTTAAGTCTGCTTAGCAAACATTTTGGATATCAGGGTTTAAAAACTGTGATATCTCTCTCTCTGTCTTTCGTTTGCAGTGCGTGTTTTGCTTTTTCTTGTGCCATGATAGCTGGAGCTGCATATAACCCAGAAGGTAAACACAGAACGAAAGCCACTAAAAGTCACTAGTAATTAACACTAAATGTAAAACAAATTACATTATTTTTAAGAAAACATGCATATATCTAAGTAGCACTTTTCTCCTTCTCTTCTTCATCAAACTCTTCCTGCTCCAGTACTCTCTGCCCTCATCTTCATCGCCGTCTCCTTCAACGGCTTTGGAGGAATTTGCCTTACCTTCACCTCCCTCACGGTAAGACACACGCACACGTTAACATTAACCCCAACTTACTCCTAAACTTAATTCTAAACCTAAACTCAAAAGTAATACTTGCTCTAAATCTAAGGCTTAAGCCAAAAGTAGTATTTCTTCTAGACTCAAGACCAGACATTGACAGCTTTCTGGTGTATTTACAAATGGTGCAAACAAACACACCTGCCTTATAAGAGACAGCTGTGAAGCCAGATGTACAAATGCTTCTGCTACACTTAAATCGGTGGAATAAGAATAAGACATGCTGTCATTTCTGAATGGTTTAGCCAATTTAGATGACAATATGGTGAAATTAATGTCAACAGTGTTTACGTTAATCTCATTGTTTTCACTCTCACTGAAAATGTCATCGAAATATTTCACTATTGTATACAAACAGACTGCAGTATGTGTTAGACAATCAGACCTGAATGTGTTTATTAGATATAAACATATGAATAGGTTCTATGGAAATAACTTGCTATATTTAAGGCTTAGCCTAGAGTCTCCTGTTACAGGAACTATTCATTCCCACACACTCACACACCCACATGTGTTTCTGTCCTTCTGGGGACCTAAAGCCTAAACTATAACTCATAAATCCATGTTCCCAATTCCCTAACCCTAAACCTTTACCATGTCCTTAAACTTAGCCGACCCCTATCCTTCACTAAGCCTAACCCTACCCTTAACCTCAACAATCTAAACTTAACCTAGCTCTTATGCCTAACCCTAAGCTAGGGTCACTAAGCCTGGCTGGCAATGCTTAAACCTAACAATAACACTACTTAATCCTAAACATAAGGCCCATGTATATGTACTGTATAGTATGTGGTGTGTAGCTTCACTAAATAAACATGCATGATTTATGAAAATGTGTGTGTTCTGTAATTGTTTTCCATCTGGGTATGCCTGTGAGTTTTTTGAGAATGTGTGTGTTCTGTAATTGTTTTCTATCTGCGTATGCCTGTGAGTTTTTTGAGAACGTGTGTGTTCTGTAATTGTTTTCTATCTGTGTATGACTGTGAGTTTTTTGAGAACGTGTGTGTTCTGTAATTGTTTTCTATCTGCGTATGCCTGTGAGTTTGTGAGAACGTATGTTGTCTGTAATTGTTTTTCTATCTGCGTATACCTGTGGGTTTTTTCAGAACCTGTGTGTTCTGTAATTGTTTTCTATCTGCGTATGCCTGTGGGTTTTTTCAGAACCTGTGTGTTCTGTAATTGTTTTCTATCTGCGTATGCCTGTACGTTTTTTCAGGACCTGTGTGTTCTGTATTTGTTTTCTATCTGTGTATGCCTGTGAGTGTGTGTGGGGGAGGGTGGCGGAGATCACATTCACCTGTGTGCATCTGTGTGTTTGTGTATGTGGGCCTGTGTGTGTTTAGGGTTAGTTGGAGGTGATACGTTTAGCTTAACAGTCAGGGTTAGAGTTTGGAGGGTAAGGGTTCAACATGTTTTGTAATTTTATGGTAATTAATGATTGTTACTCACAATTATAATATTACTAATGTGTGTGTGTTCAGCACCTTGCAGTCTCAATAGCACATGGTGTTCTACTGGCTCTAAACTCTGTTGCCCAATCAGATCACTGGCCTCTCCATACGCCCTCCAGTCATACCCACCTTTTCTAAAAAGACAAGGACGCAATGTCTCTCTCTCTCTTTCTCTCCCTCGGTCTCCCTCTGTCTCATCTCTCCTTCTGTCTCTACTTGTTCTTCTCTCTTTTTCTCTATTTGTGTTCTGTCATTTTCCTGGGAAGTTTTCCATTAATTGTTTTAGATTATTGAATCTATAAATATGTCATTGATCATGTGACACCATTCATTCCTATGAGAAGCAAATTTATCATGACATGGCTACAAACATTTTACCCAAGGCCCTTTCTTTCCGCTGACCTTCATACGGTCAGCTATTTGCTGTCGGACTACACTACATAATTTTAGTCAATGTAAATTATATGTATATTAGGTAACTTAACTCCAGGTCACTTACCTGGAAGCCCTGACACCTACCGCCATAGTTATTTAAAGAAATTAAAAATAATAGCAAAAATTGTTCTAATTGAACACTGCCAGTCACATATAGTGTTATTTGCTGTGAAATGTTAATGGGAGCTAAGATGGCTGCCATATTGTATATTATTTTTTATGCCAATGGGTCATACACCCAGTTCCAAATTATTATGCAAATTAGAATTAAGTGTCATAAACATTAAATATTTTGTTTTTCAATCAAACTCAGGGATGGTATTGTGTATCTGGGCCTTTTGGTTCACTGAAATCAATCTCAGACACCTGTGATAATTAGTTTGATAGGTGAGCCCAATTGATGGAAAACTACTTAAGAAGGATGTTCTACATTATTAAGCAGGCCACAGGTTTCAAGCAATATGGAAAGTTAAAAGGTCTCTCTGCTGTGGAAAAGAGTCAAAGAGTGCAATGCGAGGTATGAAAACATTAGATATTTCACGAAAACTTAAGCGTGATCATCATACTTTGTAGGGTTTGTGCAAATAAAGGCAAAATGAGGACGGTTACGGCCAGACAATTTCATCGGATTAGGAGAGCAGCTGCTAAAATGCCATTACAAAGCAGCAAACAAGTATTTGAAGCTGCTGGTGCCTCTGAAATCCTGCAAACCTCAAGGTTTTTGCAGTTGTGCATAAACCTACTTTTCGGCCACCCCTAACCAATCCTCACAAGCAGAAACAGTTACAGTGGGCCCAGAAATACATGAATACTAATTTTAAACAGTCTTGTTTACTGATAAGTGCCGTGCAACCCTGGATGGTCCAGATGGATGGAGAAGTGAATGGTTGGTGGATAGCCATTATGTCCCAATAACGCTACGACATCAGCAAGGATGTGGTGGAGTCATGTTTTGTGCCGGAATCATTGTTTTGGGCCAGAATCATGGGGAGAGAGCTGGTAGGTCCTTTTAGGGTCCCTGAAGGTGTGCAAATGACCTCAGCAAAGTATATAGAGTTTCTGACTAACCACTTTCTTTCATGGTACAAAAGAAGAATATGCCATCCATAGCAAAATCATCTTCATGCATGACAATGCACCATCTCATGCTGCAAAGAATACCTCTGTGTCATTGGCTACTATGGGCATAAAAGGAGAGAAACTCATGGTGTGGCCCTCAACCTCCCATGACCTCAACCCTATTGAGAACCTTTGGAGCATCCTCAAGCAAAAGATCTATGAGAGTGGGAGGCAGGTGATGTCAAAGATATTACCATTTTCAGTTCTTTACAACTTATAAAATGTTTTGAAACTTTGTTGTGCATAATAATTTGGAACAGTGCACTTTGATTTTTATATTTTTGAAAATATACTGTTCATTGGGTGTTTTTTCAATGAAATTCAAAATGGTTGGTGACTTGAAAATTGTACTGACTGTCATTTACATTGACTATTTAGGAAAATTGTGTAAAATATCGTTTGCATATTAATTTGGAATGCTGTGTAAAGCAATGTAGAAACTGCAGTCTACAAACCGTGGATAAAGGGCACTGCTTTATTTAGTGTCCATTATCTAAACACTCAGTAATTTATTTAGAAGGGTTAATTATCATGCAAATCCAAAGAAGCATATTGAAATATTTTGAATTCACAGGTATGATTATCACGGTGTTGTGTGGGTTTGAGAGAGGGAGATCCGATTCCAAGGCGGTGATAGTAATCCGTAATGATTTATTATAACAGAAGTCCAAGAGTTAACATACAGTGCCTTGCGAAAGTATTTGGCCCCCTTGAACATTTTGCCACATTTCAGGCTTCAAACATAAAGATATAAAACTAATTTTTTTGTGAAGAAGCAACAACAAATGGGACACAATCATGAAGTGGAACGAAATGTATTGAATATTTGAAAAATCAAAAACTGACGAATTGGGTGAGCAAAATTATTCAGCCCCTTTACTTTCAGTGCAGCAAACTCTCTCCAGAAGTTCAGTGAGGATCTCTGAATGATCCAATGTTGACCTAAATGACTAATGATGACAAATAGAATCCACCTGTGTGTAATCAAGTCTCCGTATAAATGCACCTGCTCTGTGATAGTCTCAGAGGTCCGTTGAAAGCACAGAGAGCATCATGAAGAACAAGGAACACACCAGGCAGGTCCGAGATACTGTTGTGGAGAATTTTAAAGCCGGAATTGGATACAGAAAAATTTCTCAAGCTTTAAACATACCAAGGAGCACTGTGCAAGCGATAATATTGAAATGGAAGGAGTATCAGACACACTGCAAATCTATGAAGACCTGGCCGTCCCTCTAAGCTTTCATACAAGGAGAAGACTTATCAGAGATGCAGCCAAGAGGCCCATGATCACTCTGGATGAAATGCAGAGATCTACAACTGAGGTGGGCAAGTCTGTCCATAGGACAACAATCAGTTGTATACTGCACAAATCTGGGCTTTATGGAAGTGTGGCAAGAAGAAAGCCATTTCTAAAAGATATCCATAAAAAGTGTCGTTTAAAGTTTGCCACAAGCCACCTTAAAGAAACACCAAACATGTGGAAGAAGGTGCTCTGGTCAGATGAAACCAAAATGGAACTTTTTGGCAACAATGCAAAACTTTATGTTTGGCATAAAAGCAACACAGCTCATCACCCTGAACATACCATCCCCACTGTCAAACATGGTGGTGGCATCATCATGGTTTGGGCCTGCTTCTCTTCAGCAGGGATGGAGCCAAATACAGGACCATTCTGGAAGATAACCTGATGGAGTCTGCAAAAGACCTGAGACTGGGACGGAGATTTGTCTTCCAACAAGACAATGATCCAAAACATAAAGCAAAATCTACAATGGAATGGTTCACAAACATATCCAGCTGTTAGAATGGCCAAGTCAAAGTCCAGACCTGAATCCAATTGAGAATCTGTGGAAAGAAGTGAAAACTGCTGTTCCCAAACGCTCTCCATCCAACCTCACTGAGCTTGAGCTGTTTTTCAAAAATGTCAGTCTCTTGATGTGCAAAACTGATAGAGACATACCCCAAACGACTTACAGCTGTAATCGCAGCAAAATGTGGTGCTACAAAATATTAACTTAAGGGGGCTGAATAATTTAGCTTGCCCAATTTTTCAGTTCTTTATTTGTTAAAAAAGTTTGAAATATCCAATATATTTCATTCCACTTCATGATTGTGTCCCACTTGTTGTTGATTCTTCACAAAAATTACAGTGTCATATCTTTATGTTTGAAGCCTGAAATGTGGCAAAAGGTCGAAAAGTTCAAGGGAGCCGAATACTTTAGCAAGGCACTGTGTACAGGTATGCTTCTGGCAGGAAACAGGAGCACGGCGATATACGAGAGACTAGCAACGTGCTCTATAGTGGCATGGACACTTAGATTATATGACAGAGAATTAACCAAGTTTTAAGCTGGTTCATATGTGGGAGGTTAAAAAAATTGTCAAATATACAACTGTGATTGAATTCACAGGTGCCCATCATGGACACATGGAGCTGCTTGAGGGTGACGTGACAAGGTAACTCGGTCTGACTACTGTCCCCGTCTACCCAGGGCAGACATGTACCAATTTGTGCCACCCCTAGCAGAGCCCCTGGGCACAGTCGGAATGCCGTGACCAGGATATGGTCATTGACATGAAGTATGGGAGGTCCCGAATTTGGCTAATTTTGAAGTTTGTGACCATTTTGGAAAGTTGCTGCACTAGAAAAGTTCTTTCCAAACCTTCTGGGGTCTTTCTAGATTTGTGGTTGAACCCTAAACTGGTTCAGATTAATGATTAGTGAAATTCCTAATTTTGGCCAATTGAATGAGAAGTGCGCATGTTTTGGGTTTGAAATTGTGTAATTTTTGGAGTGGAGAGAAAAAATAGAGGTTTGGGTCTAGAGTGTAATAGACGGGAGTGTAGTGGTGAAGATATTGTGGAACTGGTGAGATCTAAATTCCATTGACCTAAAAGGTAAATGCAAGTAAATAATGATGAATCACCAGTTATCTGTAGGGGGCGCTTAAAGCTAGCATAAAGGGCAGTGTATCAGTTGTGTTTAATACTGAAAATGTATGCAATTATCTTATTACCAAATCAACATTTTTAATCATCTCCTAGACTGCTAATGATAAAAATAAATATCTCTATGGTTAGATCCTGGATAATAAATGGTGGAGAGCTTTTAAATCTAAAATAAGATTATCACTGCACATTCACTGTGACAAAGCCCAGCCAGACTTACACTCCTGGTCTCGATGACCAAAACACATTAAAGATTAAATCTTTACTGTGCATTGTGTAATTTGTTGAGGACAAAATTATGTAAAAACAGTCAATAGAAACCAAAATTACCAACCTAGATGGCTAGATTCAAAATCACAGCAAAAATTAAAGTTAACAATTTAATCACAGCAACTCCTAAAGTGACTCAGTAGTGTATATGGCCCCCATGTGCCTGTATGCACTCCCAACAATGTCTGGGGATGCTCCTGATGAGATGGTGGATGGTGTCCTGGGGGATCTCCTCCCAGACCTGGATCAGGGCATCAGTGAGCTCCTAGACAGTCTGTGGTGCTACTTGGCGGCGTAGGATGCACTGATACCTAACGTCCCAGAGGTACTCTGGAACGTGAGGGCCAGTCTATGGCATCAATGCCTTTATCATCCAGGAACTGCCTACACACTCTGGCCACATGAGGCTGGGCATTGCCCTGCACTAGGAGGAACCCAGTGCCCACTGCACCAGCGTAAGGCCTGATCATGTGCCTGAGGATTTCATGCAGGTACCTAAAATCAGTCATGGTACCATTGGCTAGCACGTGGAGGTCTGTGTAGAGAACGAGACACCAATGGCAGACCTGCCAAATCTGTTGTTCTCTGGTAGAAGTGGTTAAGCCGTACAAATACCTAGGGACTGTATTCGATGATAAATTGAAGTTTGAGGCAAACACTGACATTATTAGAGGGAAAACCCTTCAGCGTATGTTCTTTTTAAGGAAACTTCGAACTTTTATCATGGATGCTTCCTTTATGAAAATGTTTTATACTTGTTTTATTGAATCTGTTTTAAGTTTTGGTATTATTAATTGGTATGGTAATCTTGATGTCAAGGATAGAAGAAAGTTGGCTAGTATAGTTACAATATGTGGTAAGATTGTGGGGATTGGAAGGGCCAGTTAGTGTTTTCTAATACCACTCAACCATTGCATAATGAATTTCAACTGCTTCCTTCGGGGCGGAGATTTAAACTCCCCTTGTGTAAATTAAATAGATACAAGATTGATTTATACCAACAGCAATTAGATTTTTAAATGACTTGTCATAAATGTGTGTTGTGTTGCCTGCTCTATTTGTGTTTTTTTACTTGTTTGTTTGTTTGTTTGTTTGTATGTATACTGCTGTCTACATAAAGTATAAAGTAAGAATGCCAATTGAGCTGCACTGTACTGAGCTGTGAGCACAGGTCCCACTAGAAGACGTCGGGCCCCCATACCACCTTAATGGAGTCTGTTTCTGACAGGTTGATCTGAAACATGCACACCAGTATCCCACTGGAGGTCATTTTGTAGGGCTCTGACAGTGCTCCTCCTGTTCCTCCTCACACAAAGGAGCAGATACTGATCCTGCTGCTGGGTTGATCACCTTCTACAGCCTTGTCTAGGTCTCCTCTTGTAATGACCCGTCTCTAGTAAATCCTTCATGCTCTTGCGACTGTACTGGTAGACAGCAAACCAAAGGCAGGTATGAATATGCCATCCTGGAGGAACTGGACTACCTGTGTATCCTGAATGGGCTGCAGATACCTCCTCATGCTACCAGTAGTGAAAAGGACACTAGCAAAACACAAAACTCATGAAGAATCTGTCAAGAAGGATAAGGAGAGAGCAATTGTCTGTGGCCACCACCTGCAATACCATTTCCTTTTTGGGGGTTGTCTTGCTCCAGAGCACCTGTTGTCACTTTCTTTTGCACCAAAACAGGTGACACTGATTAACAATCACTAATGCTTCCTACCTAGACTGATTGATATCCCTGAAGTATAATTTAATTGGTGTTATAATGTGATGATTGTGTTTTCCCTTAATTGTTTTGAGCTGTTTAGTTTTTGGCAGGTGTTTAACTGATGTTTCACTTCAGGTAGTGGAATAGAAAGTTCTTTAAAATTAGTCAGCCAAATTTGAATTGTACAGTTGTGCTCAAAAATGTGCATAACCCTGGACAATTGGTAATCAATGCAACATTTTTAAATAAAACATAAGTGAGCAGGCAAAACAATGTTTTTTTTATTACTCATGGGAGTCATACTCAACTGTAGGTCATAACAGATTGGCACAATCATCATACAAAACCTGGCAACAAAGAAAATAATGAAATAATCCCTGTTCAAAAGTCTGCATACCCTCAGTTCTCAATATGCTGTATTGCCCCCTTTAGCAGCAATGACAGTGTGCAATCATTTGTGATAGTTGTCTATGAGGCCCTGAATTCTTGCAGGTGGAATAGCATTACATTCATCTTGGCAAAATGCCTCCAGATCATGCAAACTCTTTGGTCATCTTGCATTAACCACATGTTTGAGATCTCCCTAAAGTGGCTCGAGGATATTACGGTCAGGAGACTGTGATGGCCACTCCAGAACCTTCATATTTACTGCTGTAATCAGTGGAGGGTCAACTTTGTCTAGTGCTGTAATCAGTGGAGGGTTAACTTTGTCTAGTGCTGTAATCAGTGGAGGGTTAACTTTGTCTAGTGCTGTAATCAGTGGAGGGTTAACTTTGTCTAGTGCTGTAATCAGTGGAGGGTTAACTTTGTCTAGTGCTGTAATCAGTGGAGGGTTAACTTTGTCTAGTGCTGTAAT